>VZRS01004915.1:131079-155225 GCA_013398055.1 Ifrita kowaldi | reverse complement strand
CAGAGAGGCACCGAGGGGGAGATGGGGAACAAAAGGAAAGCCAAGGAAATAAAAAATGATGCAGCACAAAGAAAGTGAAGGGTCAGGGGAAAAGAAAGAACAGCAAGAGCAGCAGAAATCCAGATGATGACGTGGGAAGCGCAGTGCTTGATAAATGGGTGATAAAAGAGCTGCACGGCACCAGGAGGGAGGCACCGCAGCACTGCCATGGCCTCGCCTCGGGAACACTCCAGGAGTCACCAGTTCAGCCCTGCATGGCTCCTGGGCACGTTTTCCCCGGGACACCCAGCACAGCAGCAGGGAAGGATGCAGATGGTTCTGCTCCAAGGACACCAGAGGCTCGTTTCTGCATTCTCTTCTGGTTCCTACTCAGTTCCACAGGCTGGGCAGAGAGATGTGGCTGCCCCCTGCTCATGGCTGGAGTTTCCCCCCAAAAAAGTGGATTTCTCCTAGGAGAGGGCCCACCTCAAAGCCAGGATTACAGCTCTGAGCGCTGCACCCATTTGCCTCGGGTGGCACAGCAGGCGGGACAGGAGCCTGGCAGCGCCCTCCTTCTGCCTCCAGCCGGGACCTTGCCCCGTTCCCCGCCACAGAGGGATGCAGATACACAAACACAGCATCCCTAACCCGCAGCCTCTGTCCCCGTGGCACTGGCTGTCCCCAGAAGTCACCTCACCTGCTCCCACTGGCTTTTCCGTGCCCTCCCCGCCCACTCCATCACAAGCCCTACCTGCAGAGCCCATGCAAACCCCCGCACCCTGACAGGGCTGAGAGCGAGGGGATCGGTGCCAGCGCGGCCCGGGGGGCTCCGGGGAAGAGGAGGAGAAGGAGGAGGAGGAGAGGCTGGCTCGCAGCTGGCTGCTGAACACAATGCAGAGTTGCAGAATGGCCTGTGATTACAATTTGAAGGGCTTCTATGCACTGAAAGGGAACTGATTCAATTGTGCCGCAACTCCTGAGAAGCTGTCGGCATTCTCCCGGCTACAATCACCGGAGGCAGGCCGGAGAAAGCAGGAAAGCATCGCTTAGGTGATGGCTTAGGTACAGCAGCGAGGGTCATTCGCAGCTGTGATTTCCCTCCCATCAGCTCCATCGCAGGGAGCAGCGGGGACAGCGCGGGGACAGAGGAGATGCTTCATGAAATGCTGCCCTAGTGAATGCTGGATGGCCAGGGAATCACCAAACCATGACTGGAGGAGTGGGCGATGCTGAAGGGGATGAATTTGGAGTGAATCTTTTGTGACCACTGGCTCCTGTGAGCTCCCCTGCGTGCACCACATCGCCCCGGGCCGCCAGTGGGCACGGGCAGAGTGAAGGAAGCCAGTCATCCCGCTCACAGGCACATTCTGCATCCCAATTCCTGTCCCTGGATGCAGGTAATGGACAAAATTCCAGCCCAGCCTCCACTCCCTATGCAGACCGTTGGAAACAGCTCCAAGCCCAGCACCCATCCTTTCACTTGGAAATCAGAAGGAATGGCCTCGCAGCTGCCAGCTTTCCCTCCACCAATTCCAGATCCAAGTGCCAAAAACCATTTCTAACACCTTGCTGCAAACCTCAGACCAGGCCAATAAAACTTTTACACAGACAAGTGAGGAACAAACCTGCCCCTGGCCCCTGCTCTTCCCTGCACTCCCGCTCTTCCCAGGGAGAGTGAATACTCACAGGGAGCATTCCAGACAAAGCACATGCTGCAGAGCTAGTGGGCACCAAAGCCAATGACAGTGACAACCTCTGCCCGTGCACCAGCTCCCTGCAGCCCCCAGCCCCCAGCAGCTCCAGCAGCTGGAGCTGAACACTGCTGTTCAAGCCCAAAACTCAACATGCACAGCCAGGAAGCCACTCAGAGAATGCTCCAGGTTTTGGGGCTGCAAGAGATCGGGGTTCCCCTTAAAAAGGCAGCACCATGCCAGAAACTCTTGGTTTGCCACAAGCTCCGCTCAGCCACTAATCCCAAAACCCAGCCATCGCTGTGCACATTGTTTCAGGTCTTATCCCCTGGCCATGGACAAACTCTTCCCAGAAAAAAGCAACCCCTATTAGCTTCAGCACCAGGACACATGTCCAGCTCCGTTGGGCACTGCCCAGGCTCCCCAGGGAATGGGCACGGCCCCGAGGCTGCCAGAGCTCCAGGAGCGTTTGGAAAATGTTCTCAGGAATGCACAGGGTGGGATTATTGCAATGTCTGTGCAGGCCCAGGAGTTGGACTCTCTGAACTTTGTGGGTCCCTCCCTTCCAACTCAGGATATTCTACGGTTCTAGGATTCTTCCTACTCACCCAGCTGAAGGGTTTTTCCAGCTTTGCAGAACTACCAGTAAAGAAAACGCAGCTCTCCCAATCTTCCTGAAACCAGCAGAATGCATTACATGCATGTTGGTAGGTAGAAGCTATCCTATTATCCAGGGAGATTATAATTACCTCATTTGCCTATTAAAAGGATACTGTGACAATATTTAAGTTAGAATGCTTTGGTTATTTGCTTAAAAATTATGTGGTGGCAATCAAGTGAAAATTGAGGCTGTAATGCAGCCACAGCAATATTGCCAGTAGTTTGTGGAACCAATAATGATTATTTTTAATGTATCAGCTAACATGCCCAAATATGCTTTTTTATATACACACACATACGTATGTGTACACACACACACTGATGGGCAGCATGGGCTCTATTTCCCTCCATTTTCTGAAAACTGAGACCTATGAAGCATCTTTCTTTGAAGCACCACACGCTGCCAAATGGATGCAGGAGACGAAGTCCCCCATCAGCTGACGGCAACCTGTATGATCAGAGCAGAATAATCCCCCGAGTCCCACAGGAAAGGAGACTGGGGGTGGGAGGATGTGGGACAATATGATTTTCCCTTCTCCACAAGCCCATCTTGGGATCAGTAGCTCTTCCACCCTGGGTTTGCCAAGGAAAATGTCCTGGATTCTTTCTCACAAGGATTCTGTAGCTCTGCTCCACGTCTTTAACCTCTATTTTTAATGTAGAGCCCACCCTGTGAGCAGGGCATGAGGTTTTGTTATTTCTAAACAATAATAAAAAAAGGAAATAGACTCATACATTTTCACTTGGCATCGCCCTCAGAAAATGGAAATCTGATTACTTATTCCTTACAATCCCAAATTGCCCCTGCCAGGCCAGACACAGTGAATAAATCCTTGCTTTTAGAGATGCCCTCTCCATTACAAGTGCATAATGGGACCAGTATCCCATTGACCTGAGGACACCAGGAGCACCAGCTGCAACCCCCTGGGTCTGTGTCATTGCCTCCCAGGCACCAAGCAATCCCAGGAGGGATTAGCAGGAGAGCCCAGAGGGACGATGCATTTCCCCAGCTGAGAGCAGCCTTTGGGAGCACAGACACTGAAACTCAATTTCCTTCTCTGCCGTGGCATTTAACCTTGCAGAGAGGAGCAGAGGATGGGGGAGAAGGAGGAGGGATGCGGGGGAGGATGGATGTTTCCATTCAAAGACATCCCTCCCACGTCCCACCCTTCCTGAGAAGCCCGGGAAGAATCTTGTTTAATTTGTAGAAAGCATTGAAAAAGAGCAATATGCCAGTCTGCTGAAGCCTCCAGCATTCTGAGCCTGGGAGGGAGCAGCCACCTGAGCAGTTCAGCACTTCCAGAATCCAGCTGTTCCCAAAGACAGGATCGATCACAGCAATCCCACAGCACAACCTCCCGCCTCACAGCGGCCACCTAATTTCATCTGGGGATTGGAGCTTCGTTTTCCACCTGAATTTATCTAATTGCAGCTTCCAGCGGTGGGATACAGCTCTGCCCGAGCCTGCAGAGTGGGGGCTTGGCTCTGAGCAGCCTGATTTTCCCAAACACAGAAAGCTGCTCAAGCAGTGTGATTTTCCCCAAGCTTTCACACCAGGCAAAAGGCCGCAGCCACGTGCCTTGAGAATGGGCTGCTTTTACCACACAGGGAAGAAAATAATCATTCCCTACAGCAGTGCTGGGCTATGCTGCAGCCTCCCTGTGCACAGGAGGATTGACCCAAGGCTGCTGTCTGTGGGCAAGGAGCTCATCCACAGCTCTCTCTGTCTTCAGGGGTCAGCATCGCCGGGAAAAAAAAGCCCCTCCAAGTCAAATGAGGCATGAACTATCAAAAAAGCTACACCAGAGAAGTTGGGCACTCCAGGCAAGGTTGGATGGAGCTTGGAGCAACCTGGGGTAGTGGAAGGTGTTCCTGTCCATCACACAGGGTTGAAATGAGATAAGCTTTCAAGTCCCTTCCATCTCAAACCATTCTAGGATTATATCTACTTAGCCAAACTTGTACATCCTGGCTGCCAAGCTAATTTCACTCCTACACATCTGAAAAGCCTTCTTAGCTCAGGTACGGAGTTGTATCAAGCTCTAATACAACTCCTGCAATTTCTGCCAAGCCCTGGATGCTTTTCCTAAAAGCTGTGCAAACAGCGAAACAGCTGCAGCACTGTTTTTTTTAATTATTGTTATTTTGTTTTTAAAAAGCAGCAGGCCGTGGCTCCAGGACCAAAGAACTAAATACCAAACTTCAGAAGCCCAAGAACTTCACTCCGAGTCTAATTAGGGGTCAGCCAGTGTAGAAGGCAGCAAAGTGGAATCTGAGCAAGGTCAAGACAACTTCCTTAAGGAAGGGTGGAAAAGAGGTGTGCCAAGCAACCTGGCGGTATTACCAGCAAAAGCGAGCCTTTAAAATAAATGAAGGTGATTTAGAGGGTCTCATTTCAGCGGATTTTCAGAGAGCTTATGATAAAAGTACTTCATAAAAGATTAAGGAAAACAAACGGCTACCCAGGAAGGGGCACGCCAGGCAGGGATTACAGCTGGCAAGGCAAAAGGAAACAAAGAGAGCACTTCCCAAATTGCAAAGAGGTTCATGGGGGACAACTGCGTTATGGGAACGCTGCAAGACACAGGGAGCGAGTCACAGTCTGTGCAGCATCTTGAGGAGCTTGGGTTTGCTGTGGCTACAGGGACAGAGCATCTCCGGCTGGATTCATTACACACCACGGGAGGCGGACGATGAAATTTTGTTTAGGCGAGTAAATGAACATGTTCTGCCTGCGGAACCACGCACCAGGGAAGGGGGATGGACTGAATAACCATGCTGAGCCTGTGCTTTATTTGATTTACCTCCCATACTACCAATAAAGGAGGCTCCGAAGGTGGATGATGAGGCTGCATCCCTGTGGTGGGATGTATCAAGAGCCCTGGACAAGAGGGAATGGTTTCAAACTGACGGAGGGCAAGGTTAGATTGGATATCAGGAAGAAATTTTTCCCTGTGAGGGTAGTGACATGTTGGCACAGAGAAGCTGTGGCTGCCCCATCCCTAGAAGTGCCCAGGGCCAGGTTGGATGGGCTTGGAGCAGCCTGGGATAGTGGAAGGTGTCCCTGCCCATGGCAGGGGGTGGGAAGGGATGAGCTTTAAGGTCCTTCCAACCCAAACCATTCTGGGATTCTCTGACACATTTCGGGAGGTGTTTGGAGGGGGCTGCCAGCTCAGACAAATTAAACTGAAGACAAGCTGGTTCAGTGCTTTTCGTTAACAACCCTCCGAGGGAGATGGGGAACGTAATTCCCAAGTTTCAGGTAAAAATGATAAAAAAATAACCAACAGTTTTGCTCACAAGAAGCTACCACAGAGTGAATCAATCAAACCCTGCTCCCCCATGACAGGGGAGGACACACCACTGAGCAACACTCATCGCTCCCCGCTGCTGAGAGACATCTCGAGAGGTGGCTCTAGGGCCATGCAGGAAATGCACCTCCCTGTCCCATCCCACAGGCTCCCAGGCACTGCAGAACACCTGAGGCACTTCACTGACAGCACCACGAGGCACAAATCAGTCCCTGGGCAATTTCAGACCTTGCCATTTTTCCAGGCACCCAGGAGGGTGCCACATTAGCAGCCTCTGCTCACCTATGGAGAAGCTGTTCAGCTACAACTTCTGGAGAAATCCAGAGACAGAAAGTGTCCAGCTTCCCAGGAGGTGTTCAGTAGGGGGTACTAATGACATCAATCAGAAAGCCAGTTGAGCTTCATACACCCACTGCCCTGTGGCACTTCTTCATCAGCATCATTTGACAGCAGGAACACGCTTCCAACAAATCCCGAGCGAGGCACTTCAATCCTACCTACAGGAAAACAAGGGGGCTGAGAGGTTGGATGCCCCAGCACAGCCATTTGGCCAAGGAGTGACCAACTACACGCCAAAGGCCACCTCCACAAGCCCCTGGTGACCCGCATGGTCTGTACAGCACCAGGGACGTCCTGCTCAAACACCCAGAGCCAAAAAGTTCAGGCTTTTGGCTGTGCCCTGGAGACTGAGCAGGTAAAGCCAGCACTGCCACAGCTCCATGTATAAAATCACTCCACAAGCACTTGCAAATAAAGGCAAATTCCTAAGTAACCTCTTCAAATGGGACAAACTGGTGCAGAGACAAGGAAACTCCCCCCACCCCCGCACTCTCCTTGCTGCAGGTGCATCCCCAAGGCTCTGCAGCAGAGATGCTTCTATAAAAAGCACAGAGGTTATACGGGACAAAAGTGTTTGCATTTAGTCTGAGTGGGGACTCGAGACTCTGCTTTACACCCCAGAGGCATCGCTGGGTACCAGCACAGAGCCCTGGGGTGGGGACTGGGAAGAGACAGTCACTGGATCTAACTGGGAGAAAAAGTCACTGCTCCGCAGGGACCCATCCACAGGAGCACCCCTGGAGCGTGTCAATCCCTGGTGGCCCCACACCCCCAGCCCACACTTCAGCCTGACAGAGACACAACCAAAAGGGAACGTGCCTGACATCTCCCCAAACCCCCCTCTCAGCCAGAGCCAGCAAACCACGGATTGGTCAAATTTACACCTCCGTGCATGTCCAGCATCCACTGTCTGTGGAAACACTGCAAGGGAAAACCCCTTCAAATGGGATTTCTCCCCACTGGGGCTTTTTCCTCCAGTACAAATCTATTTGAAAAGAAGATAAAGCATCTACAGTTGGACTGAGGTTTTATTCAGAGAAAGCTCTGGCTCAGAAATAATTGCCGTTTGCTATAATTGGTGAGATGCAGGAAGGGACTAGATACAAGTGGAGTCTGGTGCAATTTTGGGAGATTTGTTACGCTTAGCTCGCTTCTATCAATTTCAGTGGCTCAGACGCTTATGACCTGTTGCTCGGCTTATTGTGAAAATGGCTTTTATTTACTGCACTTCCATTAAAAGATGAAATCCATGCATAGGGCTCACAGGGCAGAAAATCACAGTTTACGTCTCAGCTTATCTCCCTTCAGCGGCCTCAGCTCATTTTTGCCCTGGCTCACTCCCAGCTGCTATAAAGTAGCATTTCCGAGCACTGTTTGGAGTAGCCAAGGCCCCTTCCAGAGCCCACAGGGCAAGAGGCATGTTCAGGCTTTAAGGGAGTGCTCGGTGCTGCAGCTGCAGGTCAGGTGAAATGGGGAGGATGAGGGATGGGGAGGAGGATGAGGGATGGGGAGCAGGATGAGGGATGTGGAGCAGGATGAGGGATGGGGAGGAGGATGAGCGATGGGGATGCTGCAGTGGGACAGGGATGCTGTGGCACTTCCATGCTCTCAGCTCCCAGGGCACAGGACACTCACAAGCACCCTCCAAGCCCCAGCACTGCTCTGCTGCCAGGCCATCAGCTCCCTCCGCCTGCACACTAAGGAGAGGGATCATCCAAGGGCATGTCCCACACCGTGCTCCTGGAGGGCAGGCTCCTGCTCTCCTGCAGGTCCAGAGCTCCTCCTGATGCAGCTCCAAGGCCCCACTCCCTGCAGCACAGGTTACAACAGTGCAGCAGCAGGCTCAGCACCTTCTTCTGCACCAGTTCCCTCCCAGTACCGCACCAGTACCGCACCAGTACTGCACCAGTACTGCACCAGTACTTCTCCCCGGAGCTGTGGCAGGTAGAATGCCCTGTGCATCAACAAGAACAGAGCAAGCAGTGAAGGGACATCAGTGCCTCCACCTGTGCCAGCTCCTGCTCTCCATGACAGACACCAGCAGCCACGGGAGCGCTCCTGGGGAGAGAGGATGGCGTGCAGGCATCCCGAGCTCTGCTGTCCTGTGAGAGCCCATCTGAACACCACACACACCATCTCAAGGTGTTTCTAAGCTGGTCCCTAGCAGCAGCGTGGAGTTGCTAAGGTTACCTACTCAGCTGCCTAATTAGAGGAGCAGTCACTGTCTCGCAGAGATCAGGAGACGTGGGTGCACGTGGGGGAGCTTTCTACCACACGGATCATTTTTAGCACATTAAAGCAGGGAGAAAACCCCATCTCCTCAGATGGGCAGACACAGCCACATGCCGCTGTCCCACTGTCCAGCCACTTGCTGAGCCGTGGGAAGAGCTGCTGGATGAGAAGTGCACGGCCAAGCAGCTTCCCCAGCTCAGAGAAGCAGCAGATCCTGGTCTGTCGAGTCCACTCACTCATTTCTTTCACTTCTGGCTCTGCCCTTCCCCTGATCTCCTCTCCTCGGCCCTCTGCACCACCAGCCTGCAGGCAGCATGGCAGGATGGGAGCCAAGAGAGTCTGTCCCTCCCTCCCACCTCCACATGGGAATTTCAACCACCTCAGTAATGCAAAACAGGAGCCCCTCCAGGCTCCTGCAAACAGCGGGTAAGACAGAGGTACAGGAGCTGTGCTCACTCGGTCAAAGTCATTTCATGAGTAAATAGCAAAGCTGAGAGGAGAATCCCAGAACGATGCAGAAGTGCTGGATTTTCCACCAGATGAATCCACATGCTCCCCAGTGTTTCCTTTAACTGCAGCACAGGAAAGATCTCGGAGGGAAGCTCTTTGCCCCAGTCTCCAGCACAGTTAAGTGATCACCTTCACCTCCTGAAAACCGGATCCCAAATCCCACAGACAAGGCCAGGAACCAAGCTGAGAGCATGGAACAAGACACAAGAAGAAATACATCACCCAAAGAGGCTCAGGAGAGCATCTCCTTTTGGGAATCACAGAAGCATGGCACACACATCCAGTGTACAGCAGCCAGCTCCAAGCACCTTCCTGCCTGCCTCCAAGAGCAGAGGAGCCCTCTCCATGATGTTAGAGGAGGTGAGACCATCCCCATCCACAGATGTGGGAGTGCTGGGCAGGGGAAGGCCAGGACTGCCCCATCCAGCAGCACGCAGTGGCTGGCACCCCTGGGAGAAGCCCCGACCCAGGCAGTCCCTGTGACCTGACCCTCGAGGAATGGGAGCAGAGGTATTCCTGGATGGCAGCGCTGCTGGGGCTGACTCTGCTGGTTCAGAAAAGTTTAAGAGCAGCAGGATTAAAATGAGATGCAGCCAAAAATGCAAAGAGATCCTGGAGCTGAAGCACTTGCCAAGTTTCTCCCTTACACTTCAAGACACCCACTCATCCTCCCCAAGGGCTTGTCAGACTCACATGGCAAAAAATACATGCTCTGCACCTACCCAAGCCCAAAAGAAAAGACCCTGAAATAAACCTGGAATCCAGGGCTGGCAGGAAGACAAAGTTGGGGGCGGAAGAGGAATTTTTGGTGTCTCTTTTCTAAGGAAGGAACTGCCTGACAGCTCTGCTGCAGGAGACCACGGCTCACGGCCCCGTAGCTCACACAGCCCCCTCAGACATGGCAATAGATTGCTTTTAATTACAGGGCACCCACTCAGAGGCCCCTGGGTGTCCAAGGGACTGTAATGGAAACCAGAGCTTTAAGGGAATTAAAAGCTGCCGCATTCAAGTGCTCATGGAAGAGAAAATCCCAAGAAAAAGTGGTCAGAGTGTGACCAATGCTGCCATTTGCTAACCCTGACCAGAGGAACTGCAGGCAGCTGGCAAAGGGATGGGGGGCTCAGGACAGCTGCCTCAGGCACCCTGGGCACCTTCTGGTGTGCCACCTCCATGGGCAGCGGGATTGGAAAGAGATGATCCCTAAGGTCCCTTCCAACTCCGGCCATTTTTATGATTCCTGGAGGTTGCTCAGCTCAGGCAGCAGCGAGAGGGAGGCTGGGTTAGGCTGGGACTGCAGCTCCAGCTGGCAAGGTGCACCAGTGGCACGGGGAGCCAGCCACTGGATGGAGCCCAAGCTGCTGCACGTCCCCAGACACCCCAGGCCGTTCCCTCTCGTGCCAGCAGTGTGTCCCCCCAGCCTCCGCCCCCCAGCCCAGCTTCTCCAGTGCCACTGGCTGAGCTGGAACAGCACCCACTGACAAGTCCTGTGGCACAGCCGAGGGCAGAAGCAGCCCAGAGCTGCTGCCAGCCATGGGCAGCTCCAGCCTCCCCTTCACTCCGCACTGACAGGGTGATGTTTGGCGAAGCCATTAACAGAAGCTTGCTAAACATGTGGAAAATCTGTTTTCACAGACCAACTCGAAAGTGCAGTGAGTGCTGTGGGGTCAGAAGTGGTGAGGGCATGGCTGGGGCAGCAAGCATGGGATTGGCATGTGTCCGTGCTTCATCCACATCTCCTCATCTCTGTGCCCTCCTCCTGCTGCTCTGTTGGTCCATCAGCTGCCTGGAGGGAGGCAACGCCCAGCAGGGCAGGACGCACTCACTGCTCCCTCCATCAGGGCTGTGCAGATCCCACCCTGCCCACCACACACCAGTAACACCAATAAAAAGCACCCCAACATGCTGGGCACAGGGTCACCAGTGTGACAGCCACAGCCAGCAGCACCTCCAGGTGCCTTCAGGGACAGTCACATCTGATTGTGGCCAGGGAAAGTCTTGTTGAGAGCTGTCTTTCATGAAAACTTTCTTTTTCTTTTCTTTTCCTTATAAAAATGTGTCAGTTTAAGACTGTAAAAACACTTTCATCTTCAAAACAGTGTCACAACTCCCCTTCAGCATTTTCATAACAATGCTGCCATTCTGGCTTCAAAATCTTCCCAAACTTATTGTTCACACATTCACCGAACTTTAAAGCTCAGAACTGAGGGACTGCGATGAAACTGGAACAAGCTGCTCTTTGAATAAAGACAAGTTTTCCTTTCATCTTGTGCTAATTAACAGAAGCATCCTTCCCTCTGCGCCGGCCCCTGGTCAGCACTCAGCACATCCCTCAGACCTCAAAGGAAAACCTCCCTCTTCCCTTACTGCATCCCGTCTGTGCGGGCACAGCGCAGCATCCCGGGGATCAGAGGGGCTTCCCAGAGAGGCCAGCGCTAGGGAGATGCAGGGGGAGATGCAGGAGCCCCTCAGGAGCTGCTGTGGGACCCTTTCAGCTCAGTCAGGACAGGCATTATTGCAGCAGGAACACAGGAGCAACCAAAGGCCAGCAGCATCCCCGAGGCTGGCAGCACCTCCAGCTCACGGAGCCTCCATCCTGCCCAAATCCCAGCTCCTGAGGCCACAGCATGTTAAGGAACAGCTCCAGGGGTGCTCCAGAGAGCTGTGCCTGTTCCTCACCTTCTGCCGCCACAGCAGAGACTGCTGCTCAAGGTAGATCTTGCTGCCCACCGTGAGACCACTCTCCCAGCCCAACCTTTCCCTCTAATTCAGTTCACGCCACGAATAAAAATGTCCCTGGGCAGTCCCCCGACTGCTGCAAATATTTGCAGAGAGTTGGACGAAGGAGAGCGTGGAGAGGAGCGGGGAAGCTGCACGCACAGCCCTCAGCAGGCAGCCCGAGGCTGCCGCCTGCTCCCAGCCCAGCCAGGTCCAGCGCTGGGCTCCTCTCGCCGGGTCTCAGCTCCCTCCAGCTGCCACGGCTGACAGAAGCACCACCGCTCCAACCAACAGCTCCCCCGCAATCCAAATTCTTTCCCCCACCCAACAACAGCAACAGGAGCAGAATACTAACATTAACACCTGCTTGTTTGCCCTTAGGCACATCCAGAGCAGTTTAGCGGAGAGATGATCAAAACAAGCAGCGATTAAAACCCACGGCCCCGAATCCACAGAAATGCCTTTGCCTTTTGAGCCACAGCAAAAACATCACCTTCCTTCCCAGCCCAAAGCCCTCTGCTCCCAGGGGCACGGAGCTGCTGTCCCACAGCAGGGCCCTGGAGAGCAGGGCTGCAGGACAAGGAACGCCCTTCCCGGGAGGTGACCCAGACCTGCTTTAGCTGTGGGCATTTATCCATGGATAAATTTGCACCATTTCTGCTGGAGAGAGGCTTTGGAGACTGCAGTCTACTAAAATGTTGGGTTTACATGACTTAAACCCAGTCCTCAAACCAGAGAAGCCTTTGAGCAGTGGGAAACACGATTTTGGGGAGGAAATGCAGGTGGGAGATGCCACAGGAGAAACACCAATGGGTTGTTTAGCAGAGAACAGGCTCTCACGAGGCTCAGCTTCCCTGCAGCATCCCCTACAAACACCCCATATCTCACACCACGGCAGCTCAGCTGGGAGGAGTGTTGCAAACAGGATTTTTTCCTCCTGTTTTGCCTTTAAGTGGCTCACTGCAACACCCTGTAAAACCCTTCATCACCAAGGAGGGAAAAGGTTTTACAACAGCCTTTAAAAAGCAAGCCCAGGCAGCAGAGGAAACTTCCCTGAGCACACGCAGTTTTGGGCAGCACACGGGATTTCGGGCAGCACTCCTGGGGAGCAGGACCCAAGCTCGGCAGAACCCCTGAGGCCAGCAGCATCCCCCCACCTCATGGATGGAGCCCCCATCCTGCCCAAATCCCAGCTCCTGCCCCTGTCCCTAAGCACCGCTGGGCCACGGCACGTTAAGGAACAGCTTGTCAGCCAAGCAGCTAAGGCAGCTGCTACAGAAGCAGAATAAAATCGAGTACAGCGAGGAGCAGCGTGCCTGCCGTGCAAACTGCTGCTCCGGCAAGACCCCAAGCTGGCTGCGAGCAGCCCCTACAGGCAGCGTCCCCGACCTCCCTCCCAGCTGCCATTCCCCCGGATAATGGATCTCCTCCCCCCACGCCGCAGAAGCCAGGAACACGGTGAGGACAACCGCGCTGCTCGGCTGGGAGAGCGGCGAGCACGAGGGGAGGACACGGCGAGGGCTGGGAGATGTAAAGCAATGCAGTGGAGTTCGTGTCTTCAAGCAGCTCCAGCTTCTGGAACTGCGTTAAAAGGCAAGGCTGTTGCTGTTTGATTAATGCACTTCCAGCCCTGCTGATCACGCTCAGGAAAATTAAAGCAAGAAACACACAGTTGTTGATCCAGTACAAGGCATGAGACTGCAATGGCTACAGCAAGAACCGCCACAAACCTCTAATGCCTGTTTGAAATTCGATCAATTTTGAAGGTTCTTAACGTCCAGGATCTGTGAATGATGCTGGTAACAGCACATCCCATTCCTGGTGGCCTGAGGAACCACCTCAGGGGGGCTCAGGGAAGGAAGCAAAGCCAGAGGAGCAGCAGGACGCAACACCTGCACCCCTCGGGGATGAGCTTGGGAAGGTTTGGAGCAAGAGCAAATGGAAAAGGGCTGGTGTGCTTCTGAGATATCCCTGCTCCATCCCACACTCAAACCTGACAGAATAACCTCCCTCACTGGTGTGCTGGCTGCTCCTGAAGCGGGGACCCAAGGCTGGCAGGCACCACGCACCCTGCCTCTCCTGTGATGCGTTTGATGGGAACACGTAGAGGCTGCTTTTGATTTTACAGTTTGTTTATAGCACACATTTGGGGAGCTACACAGAATGGGAAAATACATCCCATAAACAAACTGCTAAACAAAACAGGCTAAATGTGTACCACTCCAAACCAAAATAGATTCCAGCTACCCGCCGTGCTTCAAGCATATGCTTGACAACAGCTTCGCTTAGTGCCCCTAATCCCGCATTCAGTTTTGATTTCTGGGCTCTGTCACCACTGACAGAACCTTCAGATGCCTCCCACAGCTCCAGGTAAGTCAAGAGCAGTGAAAATACACCCAGCTGGAGGTGGAGACCAGCGAGGGTGATGGAGGCATCACCCTTCCCTGCTCCCACCCCACAGACAGAGACTGCCCAGATGTTAGCAGAGGCTGCAGGATGTGGACCTGAGCCATCAGCTGGCTCAGGGACTGACTGCAGAGACAGAAGGGGACATTAGGTGACAAAAGACACACACCAAGTATTTCAGGCAGACATTTAGAGTCTCCCTCCCAAGAACTGTCCCACCAGCTGAACTCTACCACCCTGCTAATGCCCAGAAGCAATTCCTCAAGCGTTTAAACTTTATCATCCCCTCTCTGGGGCTGCACAGAGGGCACATTCCCCTGCGAATGCCTCTTCTGTCAAGATGCAAAGCTGTTGAAGCTGTGTGAAAGTAATTCCCACCCACTCCTACTGCCCCAGGAAAAATATTTCTTTGGTGGTTTTGCATAACAAACAGCTACACGGTTTGCCTGTTTCTCCTGAGAAACTCGGGCTTAGAGGAAAACACCATCGCAGCGCTACTCTGAGACCAGACTTCATAAAGTTCCCCCTGCAAGGGGGGGAAATACTACCACCGAGATTAGACTGCCGCTGCTCCTGATAACATTCAGTCACCCTGGCAGGCTGCAGCACACCGAGTTTGTAAAGCTCCTTGGGAATCCTTCAAGATGAAAGGTACAGTATGATACGGATGTATTATATCCATGGGCTTTGTTACAGCACACATTTCCTAGCACGGTTTTATTGCTGGAACACAAAGTTCAGCCGAAGCCCGGGGGCTCTTCAGGTGACAAATGCACCCCTGCAGCCCTGCCTCCCCTCTGTGGGGGAGGAAAAATGCCAAAGCCCCTGATGGGAACACGGCAGCCAGAGCAGCCACCGCCCTGCCAGCGACAGCAGGCGAGGACCTGCCTGCACAGATAAGGCCAACGTCACCTCTGCTGGATGTGCTTTCAGCCTGCAACATGTCTGACTCCCAAATACACCTGTCAGCTTCCCAAAATGCCACTGCTGTGACTGGCTCCTCTACAGCATCCCTTCTTCTCTGCTGGACCTTCTTCACAGCCTCCTGTCCCACCCACCTGCAGTAAGGGCCAGGAGCCTCCATCAGTTGAGCCAACGGTAAATAAGTGGTGCCCAGCACTGGTATCCCCTTAAAGACCCCGAGCTCCCACCCTGAACATCTGCTCCAGACCGAAGCTAATGGGAGATGTTTGCTGTGGGCACAGCTTGACCATGGGCTGTCCAGTTTGGATGGCATGGAAGGGAGGGTGGGGAATACGGATCCTTTTGGATCACCTGCCCAACACACTGCTCTGCCTGGGCACCTCTCTCTGGCCAGATTTTCCAGGATATTACAGATATTACAAGGAGCATGATTCCAACAAGAGGGCTGGGAGGAATTCCCTGGGCAGGGCAGGAAAAAAGAGTTTAAACCCCTCTAATTTAAACAGATGAGAGGTTCAAAGGACACGGAAGAAGCATGATGGGGGTAGAAGGAAAAGGGACATATCAGGATGTCCCAATAAGCCCCAAAGCTCTCCAGGGCCGCCACCCAAGCTGAACCCCCCACACAGGTGACTGCTCAGTGAAGGGTTTCCATCAGCCTCCAGCCCACGGAGCAGCCTGGGCAAGGCAGGGCTGAGGAACAGAGTGAGGTGGGAACAACTGGCAGCACCTGCCGTGCGAGCCCCATCATCCCAGGAAGCCCGTCTGAGCGGGAAACTGCCTGGAAGAGCAGACCTTGCTCTGGGTGCACCTGCACGAGGAATTCATCAGGTCAGTGGCACTAAGTTTTACCTCATCAGGCCCCCTGAGGTAGCAAAAGCAACATCCACAGCAAGAGTGAGCTGAGGGAGAGGCTTTTCTGGCCAGGGTGGATGAGCAGCAGAGCCTGGTCGAGGGCTGCAGGGAACACGCTCTGCTCCAGCCCCCCTTCCCTGCTCGCACACACAGACCACCCCACGTTCCCTGTCCCGGCACGGGAGCACTGCATCAGGAAGCTGATGTTACTGAGCAGCTGGCTAGAGGCAACAAAAAAATCCCTACGCTGTTGCCAACTCCTATATCGTGTCACTTGATCCCACAGCTTAGGGATGTGCTGTGCCCCCTGCTTGCTGGAGAGCCATAGGGAGCAGCAAGGGAAGGATCCGGGCTGTGAACGGCCCTGGGACAGACACAGCCCTGGCTGTGCAGCCACAGGCACACTCGGGAATGCCAGCTCGTGCCAGGCAGGTGCCTCAGCAGCCAGGAGCCCTGGGGCTGGCCAGGGAGCCCAGCTCGCACAGCCCAGCCAGGGCAGGGATCCAGCCACAGGCGAGGCCACCCCGCTGCCCTAGAGAGAGGAAAGGGAGGGAAAAAAGGAAAAACAATCAAAGCCTCAAAGGCACCAGCACAGCTGAGCTCTGGTGAGCATGGTCACGGCTGGGAGCGAAGCTGGGGTCCCCAGCACCTGCACCCCAGCCATACAGACCTGGGACCGTGGGAGGGTGGGCTCACCTCTGTAGCGAGTCCACAGCAGAGGCAGGGCAGTGCCCCTCCACAGGCACATCCCATCCCGCAGAAAGAAAGGCATCATGCACCAAAACACCCAGCCTGGCCCCAAACCAGGCTGGAGCCAGACCTTCCCTCCTCCACTCGAGGATGTGCAAGCACCCAGCCCCAGGGAGCCCTGCTCTCTGCCCCCACTGCACCCCTGAGTGCAGCTGGCAGTGCCATTTCGGTGTCATTCCCCTACTCCGGAGGAGCAGATGATGGAGCACAGGAGGTGCCCGGCCCCAGGGGCCTCTCTCCCTGCACAGCTGACCTTTACCAGCCCATCTCCCCGTGTGTGGCCACTCATGCTGGCCCTTGCCTCCCTCTCCGAACAGGATCACTCCCGTGCATATGCCTGGGAGCAGCACCATCAGCTCAGTAATCTCCCTAAATACAGCAGTTACCAGGTGACTGGGAAAAATCTCTTATACTGCTGATGCTGCTAATGGAAAATTTCTCTCCTTTTGCTGCTGCTTCTGAAGCCAGTCGAGGCTTCCCACAGACTTTGTCTTGCACTAAGACAGGAGAGGTGGACGCACAGAGATCAGAGTGCAGGGCTGGTGGGGGACAGACAATGTGAAGTAGAGGGAACTGGTGCTTCTCCCCCATCCCCACCAGCCACCTCCACCCACAGGCAGAGCTCTGGCTCCAAATCTTGTCTGCCCCATCTTCTCGCAGGCAGCCACAGCCCAACCTCCCCCTGCAAGGAATCCCTTCTTCCTCCCTGGCCTGCAGCAGCATACTGGAAGCATTCAAGAGCACTTCTTCCTGCAGGGCAACCGGGGAAGGCGCCCAAAGGGAACAATGGCCCAAAACATTTACTCCGCGTTTTTTTTCCCCATTTTCCTCCTTCCCAGGAGACAACCAGAAAGCCTCACCCAGCCAGTGCAGATGCAGGCAGCCAAGATCACTGCTCGTCCCCTCTGCATGCCATTCCGCTTCTTCAATACCATTAAGTGTCTCCATACTGTCTGGACACTGGAAACCTTAACTGCATTAGCTGAGACCCGAGCAGCAGCACAAGCATTCAATTCTTTTAAGTGGCCCCATTTCTTAAGCTGGTTATGCACAAGAACCATCTGTGCTCGATGCCATCACACAGCCCACAGGTAGTGATGGGGCAGGACTGGGGAGCAGCATGGGAACACAGGCCAAGGTTCATCATTCCCCATTTCAAATGGTTGCTACAGGGGGAGGACACTCGGGCACGGGCTGTGCCGTGGACATTACAGATGAAGAAAGGCATCAAATGAGGCATCTTCTTTTCTTTCAGCTCCAACCCCAGCCTGCCCCACACTCTACGTGGCATTTTGGTGTGATGGCAGGTGTTTCTCAAGCCACCTGCACCTGCAAACACATGTCAAAGAAGCGTGAGATGAACACCTCATCATTCCCGCACACAGCATCAATCTGTCCTCCCCTTGTCCCAACCAGTCCCGTGCCTGAGCTCGGGTCACGCCAGGAAAGCCCAAGGGCTCAGCCCTGTTTCACAGCCAGCCAACACCACACATCAGCACCGTGTCACCGAGGCAGCACAAAGGCTCGTCCATCACACAGCTGAAGTTCACACTTTGAGGGCTTAGGAGGGAACAGGCAGCAAGTTTTGGAGGTAACATCCATCTGCGTGGTGGCACTCAGAGGTCACTCACCGCCCCATTCCCCATGGAGGAATGCAAACTGTCTGCATAATTCTGGATAAAAGCTCATTATTTCTTTCTGAAAAAGTGCAACAAAAGCCTCTGGCACCCAGGCATCATGGAAAATCAGCTGGGAGGAAGGGGGAGCAGGGGGAGCCCCAGCCACCAGCCTCCTCCCGTGGCAGCTCAGCTGCAGCAAGCAGCTCCTCTCTCCCTCCATAGTTAATCTTCTGTTGCCACTAGCTGGTCAACGCGGGTACTCTTGGAAAGCAGCAGCTCCCCGAGCACAGCCTGCACTCAGCTACAAATTCCCAGCTTTAACTGGTATATTCAGCCCAGAAAATACCTGAGATGAAGCAAAATCCCTGTCAAGTCCACACCCCACCATGCTGGACAGGCCATGTTCAACCTCGCCTTCGGGGAGGGCAGTGATGGCCTCAGGACTGACCCCTTTTCCTGGGCATTTTGTGCCTACAGCCCTTGTGGGGGTTACAGTGCTTGCAGACCAGCAGCTCCGCACCCACATCACCAGTACAGCCCACCCCGAGCTGGGCTCTCCCTCCTTCTCTTCCCAGCCATAAAATCCAACATCTCGGAAAGCTGGAGTAATCACATAGTAATTCAAGGAGGGGAAGAAATTCCTACCAGGTTTTCCTGTTTCCTACACCCTCCCCAGGCAGCTCCCACCACCAGGGACCTGGCCCAGACCCTGGACCACACACACAGCTGTGGATGGGAGTGGAGGGGCAGGGTAGCAGCCCCACTGTCAGGTCTACATCCCAGGGAGCCCCCCAGCCTGCCTCATCCTCACCACACCATCTCACTGAGATCAGGCTTCTGGAGGAAGGTATGACTCTCTACCCATTGGATTAGCTGGGGAACAGAAACAGTATAATAGCAAAAAATAAAAACCCCAACACGGTTAACCAAATCTCTGGGCTTATCCTCCGGGCATCTCAAGCCTGGCAGGAGCAGTTAATGCAAAGGGACGTGCAGAACCAGACTCTGCTCATCGGCTGTTCCGCAGAGATGACCCCATTTTTAGATGCCAAACCCTGACAATGGAGCCTCACACTGGGCACACTCTCTGCACCCACACAGTGCTGCTCCAGACCCCACAGGCCAACTCAGAGCAGGGAATGGCACTTCTGAACAGCAGCATCAGTAAGCTCCAGTCACACCCACGCTCCCCAGGTGACCCTTCAGCCTCCCCACACACTCTGCACAAACAGGAGCTGGTGACCAAAATGAGGGTGGCAAAACCCTGCTCAAGCATTTCTGGGAACAGCAGTAAATACAATCAGCCCATAGGGAACTGAGCGCTTTCCCTTATTTTAATGTATTAATAGAAACTCAGAATGATTAAGATTGGAAAAGGCCTCGAAGAGAATTGAGTCCAATCTGTAACCGATCCCCACCACTTTGTCACCCAGCCCAGAGCACTGAGCTCCTTCAAAACTCAACACTCCTACCCTACAGAGGAGAAGTCCAAGTTAGAAGATGACTTCAGGAAAAGTTAAGAAAGAAGATAAAAGAAGTGGCACTGAACTGCTGAGGAGAGGGAAGAGCAGGGGACAGTCATCAATCAGCCCCACACGGGGGCCACAGGGGGACACCAGGAATGCAGACACAGGAGCCTGTTTTGTGACAACCACGAAAACAAAGCACCGTGAAGCGCTGCAGACACCGTCAAACAGCACCCATTAAAGCCATTTATGAGAAGTGTGTAGTAAACTGTTCTTATGTAAGACACTACAGGGTAAGAGCAGTGGTGAAAATTTGTCTGCCTCTTCCCTTCTCTCTCCTCTATATAAATCTGCTCACACATAGACAGAGCTCATCTGAATCAGCTCGGAAGCAAACTGCCTCATTCCCTGAATTGCACTTGGAGCAGGCTACACTGTGGTGGAGCAGCTTCTGTAGGGAACACATGGCTGCTGACTGAACCAAGATCCATACCTTCGAGAGACCTCGCTGTGCAAGGATAAAGTCAATGATAGGCTGCACCGTTTGCCAGAGTAACTCTAGGAGAATTAGAGGGGGGGAAAAAAGCCACAAAGCATCAGTTGTGTCCAAGGTTAAGGAAAGGGCAGATGCTTTTTCAGGAGAAGGGAGGCACAGCAATTCATAATGCACTG
Organism: Ifrita kowaldi; assembly: GCA_013398055.1. Classification (NCBI taxonomy): domain Eukaryota; kingdom Metazoa; phylum Chordata; class Aves; order Passeriformes; family Cinclosomatidae; genus Ifrita; species Ifrita kowaldi. The sequence goes on along the minus strand of VZRS01004915.1, from coordinate 135,096 downwards.
GTGGCAGTTACATTTGTCATTTCCTGCCACCACTGGGCTTTGCTGAGTAATTTTATAGTAACATAACTGGGGGGTAGTGGGAGAAGCATCCTTCTCGTCTCCAACGCAAGAGGGAAAAAATAAACTGAGGCGTAGGAAATACAGAAGCTGTGACACCCCACTGGAGGAGGGACACCGAGCACAGGGAGCTGCCAGTGGGTGTTTCAGCAGCAGGTCTCTGCTGCAGTCCCACAGGGATGCACAAGGAATCAAAGTTTTCTGCTTTTGTTGGGAAAGGATGAAGCCATCCCCACCCTGGGCTCCCCACCTCCCTGCAGATGCCAGGTGCCCTCCAAGGCACAAAGAGCTGGAGCTGCTGTCCAGCACCCTGGACTGCTCACACAGACACACAGGGAGGGTGTGGAGCATCCCCGGGTACCCACCTGGGCATGCCGAGCAGGACTTGCTGTCCAGCATCCCTGGGTACCCTCCTGTGGAGCATCCCTGGGCACCCTCCTGGGCACACAGAGCAGGAGCTGCTGTGGAGTACCCCTGGAACCCCCTGGGCACACTGAGCAGGAGCTGCTGAGGAACATCCCTGGGTACCTTCCTGGGGAGCATCCCTGGGTACCCACCTGGGCACGCAGAGCAGGAGCTGCTGCGGAGCACCCCTGGAACCCCCTGGGCACACAGAGCAGCAGCGGCTGTCCAGCATCCCCGGGCACCCCCTGGGCACACAGAGCAGCAGCGGCTGTCCAGCATCCCCGGGCACCNCACAGACACACAGGGAGGGTGTGGAGCATCCCCGGGTACCCACCTGGGCATGCCGAGCAGGACTTGCTGTCCAGCATCCCTGGGTACCCTCCTGTGGAGCATCCCTGGGCACCCTCCTGGGCACACAGAGCAGGAGCTGCTGTGGAGTACCCCTGGAACCCCCTGGGCACACTGAGCAGGAGCTGCTGTGGAGCATCCCTGGGTACCCACCACCCCCTAGTGGGCTCCTGCCTTCCACGAGTGGCTGCTGCTGCTGCTGCTGCTGCTGCTGCCGCTCCTGCCGCTCCTGTTGCTGCTGCTCCCGATGTTGCCAGCGTGCCATGGGCCCAGGGCCGGCTGTGTGGACGTTTCCTAGTGCTGATTTCTCCTCTATCTCAGCCATGCAGCGGCTCCTGCAGTCCAGGCAGCCCCGCAGGCAGGGATGCTACACTGGAAGCTCTCGCTTTATGCACTTAAGAGAATAAAATCTTATATTGTCAAGGAACAGATAAAGTTGTTTCCTCCCTAGAAGGAGGAATCCTTTAAAGAAAAGGGACACGGAGCACTGCATGTGCTTTGTACCAGCACCAATTCAGAGCATCTATCCGGAGCATGTGGCACTTCAGGACATGGTTTAGTGGTGGACTTGGCAGTGTTAGGTTTACAGTTAAGACTTGAGGATCTTAAAGATCTTTCCCAAGCTACATGATTCCACAACTTTTAAGTTCCACACTGCTGCAGACAAGGCTCTGGCACCTGCCAGTCTTTAGCTACAGATCGCCCACCCTCCTTTAAATGCCAAGGAGCGAGGAGATGCACAGGAACCTCTGCAGCGCTGGGAAACTTACTGAGCTGGGAGTTGCTGAGCAGGAGTACAGCCCTGGCTGCTTAAACTCATTGCCACCAAGCAAGGCAATGTTTTCTTTCCTGCCTCCTGGCCAGGCGAGACTTTTGAGCCTTGCAGAATGGAGAGGCCTCAATTTTTTCTCAACTTATTTCACTTCAGAGTCAGTAGCATCAGCAGCAGGACTCAGCTCTGCCAGCTTAATGGTTCCTTTTCTTCTTTTTTATCTTTTTTTCTTTCAAAAACCCCTCCAGGCTGCCAGTCAGGGTGGCTGTCCTGAGCTGTGTGCTTTAGGAGGTCATCCTGCCCCATCCCTACCCTGCTGAGGCCAGAAAGTGATCTCTGCTCACAGCAAGATCTGCACTCCAAGACATTCAGGAGTCCTCAACACATTTGCAGCCGGCAGGACGTCAGCTCTTACGTGTCCTCCTGAGCTCATGCCCAGACAGCCACTAAACATGTCCAGCAACACACATAAAGAGATACAATCATCAGAAACCAGCTAAAGATAAGGACTAGCAAAGATTCTGCCAAAGAGAAATCTCTGCCCCCACGTCACTCCCAAGCCCTCCTGCACGTAACGTGATTTTCACCTCCAAGAGCCCATTACGAGGCAGCAGCTGCTCTCCGGTTCCCAGCCATCAATGAAGTTAGAAAAGGATGGAGGGGGGAAAAAAAACCACCACAGAAAACTACAGCCTTAATTCCTGCACTGGTAAAACCAGCCAGCAGAAATCCTCCACAGCCCTCACCCAGAGAAGAGTTAACTGTGAGCGAGACTCAGTTGCCACACCAGGAGACGGGGAGAAATGCAACAAATTTGAAATATCAGAACATCCACAGCAATTCATGAGCTAGACCTTGGGGAAGGACAAGTGTTTTACCTTCTCTTGAGGCAACAGACTGATTAATTCCAGGACCATGATGAAGCCATCCCACCATGGGCACAGCCTCCGTTTATCTTCCAATCTGCCTGATGCCTGAAAGTCCAGGGGAACAGGAAGGGATGTTTTGGGGTCTTCTGTTCATAAAGGGGCAGGAAAATCCCCACAGATTTGCACAAGACATGCTTCATATTCATGAGTACACACATAACCAATATGCCAGGCAAGTAAAAGAAATTTTTAGATGAAGACATGGTCTCTTACTGGCAGGCACTCACAGAAATAGGATTTGCTATACAAGATCGTGCCTCTGATCTATCAAGACAAATTTCTCTCCTCCAACTTGAGCTATTATCTAAGCTCACACAGAGGGGTTTCTTTGCTATCTGATATATTTAGATCAGTGCGCAATTCACACTCAGTCCCTGAAGAAACTGTACTCTAATCTGAAAATTAACTCAGTGAACCATGAAACTTCTTGTTACTTTTAACCACTGTACGGTAAACGTCATTCCTACTGCATCAAACCTTTGCTTTGTCACTTTTGTTAGTGGAAGCAGAGTACCTGGTTTGTTTCGGATTTTTGCAGTTGACCACCCGTGTCTAAGGAAACAGCAAAGTTGGAGCCCCAGAGCCTCAGGAAGTGCCACCAACTTATTTTTTAGGGGAGTTTGCTACAGCAAAGCTTCACTCAAGGTAAAATGACAGGGCTGGGGGACACAGACAGGCATTTCCCTACCCCTGCTTATTGCACTCAGTGAAAGGCAATCACTCCACGAGGTAAGGGAAGGGACTTGGGGACAGCTGCCCCCGGTGAGCCTGGATATGGGCACACCTTGACACACCTGAGGCATGCAGAGAGATGTGCTGGAAGTCACTACCCAGTGTGTCGAGAGATACCCGAGACCCGAGTTAAGCAGGTACTCAAATTATCCTAGGTTTGGATGCCGAAAACCAGGAAAGCTGATGGATAAAGCAAAGATCAACAAAAACCTTTCGGTGACCTGGCAGAGTAAACACTGCGCTGCCCAGGTGACATTCGGAACAGTTCTCTTGGAGGACTGGCTGATTACGGCACAGAAATGGGTAAAAGTGACAAGAGGCAGCTCGGGCACCCCATCCGAGACAACAGGATCCGGCATCAAGACCGAAGTACGACCACAGAATTATTTCTATTCCCATCCCCCTCCCCACAAAGCTGAGAGCGGAGGAAAGTCTGCAGCGTTCGCACAGACCCGGGCGCTGGAGTTGTGCGTGAAGCGAGAGCGAGCTTCGAGAATTAACACGAAGCATTTATGAAATCAGGCTCTGGCTAGAAAAATAGCCCCTCCCGCTCTCCCAGGCTCGGCGGCACCTCCTCGGGGCTCAGAGCTCAACTTGGAGCACACGAGGCAGCCCCCATCACTTCCAGCCTGCGCGGGGATGCTCTCCTCCTCCCGGGGAATGCTCTCCTCCTCCCGGGGCTGGCAGCGGCGGCAGCCTCAGGCCCTGCTAAAAAATCCCTCCCCGGCAGGAAAGGCAAAAAAAAAAAAAAAAACCCCAAAAACCAGGATGCAG
>VZRS01004915.1:0-130000 GCA_013398055.1 Ifrita kowaldi | reverse complement strand
AAAAAAAAAAAATAACCCCAAAAACCAGGATGCAGCACGGGCAGGGTTAGAAAGCCCCCAAATACATCCAGCTGCCCGCGGAGCGGGGAGGGCGGACACAGAGCCGGCACGGCGGGTGTCAGATGCTTCGGGGATGCTCCGGGATGGCGGGGCGGGATGCGGGACGGGACGGGACGGGGCGAGAAGCGGCGCGGGCGCCTACCGAGGGTGAAGAAGGGCAGCTCGGTGTTGTCCAGATCGTCCTGCACGGCGACGCGGCCGGGCAGCTCGCTGCGGACGAAGAGCAGCAGGCGGGACTCGGCGGCGGCGGCGGGCGGCGGGGCGCCGCTCCANGAAGGGGGCGAGGCACTGGCACAGGTGGCCCAGAGGAGCTGCGGATGCCCCGTCCCTGGAAGTGTCCAAGGCCGGGTTGGACCTGGACTGGAGCAACCTGGGATAGCTGAAGACCCTGCCCATGGCAGAGAGGTGGAGCTGGATGGTCTTTAAGGTCCCTTCCAATACAAATCATTCTAGTATTCTATGATTTTATGAAACTCCTGCTGTCCCTCCCACCTCTCGCCCCATCCGGCTCATTGCCACTCTTTTCTCAGGCTGTTCCTTCCTTTTTGACAACTGCCGGGGTACAAGAGCACAGAAATGAGTTTCCTGAGAGCTTTTACTAATTATTGCCCTCTCCTAAGTGAATAGGCACCTCCAGCATCCAGGGCACACAGGAATGACTTGCAGTGACAAAGCTGGAGGAGACAGACCGGTGGCCTAGAGCAAAGATTTTAGATTTGGTCTTTACCAGCCAGCATTTAAATGGGAGCCAGAAGGATAAATGACCCTGAGGGCTGATCTCTGAGGGTTCCAATATCCCTCCATCACATGGATGCCTCAGTGCCACCTGAAGGTTGGAGTTTGTGCTTGAAGACAAAACCAGGTGAGCTCCACTGCCGTGGTTTTGCTCACACTCTGCCTTGAACTGCAGTGGAGCCAATTGGCTCTTCCAGCTGGAATGATGGGGGTGAATTTGAAGGCAAACCCTGTCCCTACAGACAAAACTGACACATTTGACCCCAGCCCCAGCGCCCGTGAACTCCTGCCCACAGTCGGGCGTGACTAACAAAGACGAGGAGAGACAGCCTATGGAAGCTGTGAGTCAGTGACTCACAACAACAATTTCCTAGTGACTGCTAATCTACCTGATTTTATTTGTAGATGTACATATAAAAGAAGATGTCAAAACCCTAACAAAGCACGCTTAATGCTCAGGCTTATATTATTTCCACAAGCTAATTAAGAGCAATTCATCACATGCCTATTGAGGCAAAACAGCCTTCTGAGATACCTAGGTCATCAAATGTTAAAACCACAACAAGGGCAGAATGGCAATGAATATGAAATCCAGCAAACAAACAGCTCCAGCCCCATTCCCAGGGGCCATTCCCAGCTCCAGCTTCCAGCCTTAACAAGCTGCAGCCCCGCCGTGGTGTGAGAACAGCAACTGTTTCCAGCTACAGGAATAGAGAGAAAGCAAAAAGTGCTCACCAGCAAACAGGCGACTTGCTGTAAAACATTAAATGTGGGATTCCAGCTCCGTCTGAGTTGGAAGGGTTGAGCTTCTAGGGATGCTGAAAAAAAAAAATCAGGCAAAAATGCAGCCCTGATTATTTGTGCAGCCCTCTCAGGTCTTCGTTGAGAAAAGTGTAATACTAGAAAAAAGTTTCCTTTCCTTTCCTTCTTTTTGTCTCCTTTTTTCTTTTTTTTTTTTTTTTTAAGGAGGAAAGGGTAGCTTTTGGACTGGCTCAGGCTGTTATTGGTGCATGTGCTCCTTTCTCTTTCTTATTTTTGAAAATTCTTCTAGTCAAAGAGTGCAAAGAACCAGTGCAGCATCAATACATGAGTATTGCCAGTATGTGTACAAAAGAAGTAAATTTTAAATATTGTTTTAGAACTGGAAATCCTGAAAAACCTCTCTTTCTATTTAAGGCCCCAGCCCTGTTGCTTCTCTCTCCTGTAGCCACTTGCTGCACAACTGCACCCATTTGCCATGAGTAGAGACTTTTTTGCTGTCAAGTAGGAGAAGATTTTGGTAAGGAGCTGTCCTTGGGCTAGGAAGGGGATCTAGAGATACCCACTGCTGCTGTCCCAGCTCTGAGCAGGGTGCTTCCTTCTCTCGGTTCGCTGAGGATCCAGCTGAGTTGGAGGGCAGGACATGTTTTAGGTACATCCAGATTTCCCCTGACCTAGCATATGCCATCGAGCAACGAGGTCAATGTTTTCCAGGGCTCAGAGGTGGAAAGCAAAGGTCAGGAGACACAGGTTGAGGCACCTGCTTTGCTACAGACTGATTCCACACAAGTCCTGAGATATTAGAAAACAGAGGTCCAGCAGCTCTGTGGACATCATCTGGTCCTATTTTGCCTTACTTTTTAGATTCACAAAGTTCTGCTACCAGCTCTCTCACTGAGGTTTTCTCAAGTCCTCCCAAGCACAGGCACGGTGATCAAGGGGAAGGTTCTGCAAACCACTGCCCGCAAACGGGCACATTCAGCTTCTGTTTACTCTGGATCCTTCCCTGTGTAAATGCAAATCTCTGTTCTCATTTTTGCGACAAAAGGATTCCACCTGCTTTTTCCATCCAAAGAACTGAGCTAAAGGCAGAACTTCACTGTTTGAAAAGCATCAATAATATTTGCACAGGGGAATGTGTTAATCCTGCTTTACAACTGAGGTAACAGGTTTCTATTATCCCCCCTTTTACAACACGAAAGTAAATGGCACGAACCGGAATCTGAGAGTTTCACTTGCTGAAAAAATATTCTAGGAACACTTACAGAAGTTTGTCTAACTTGCTAATTTGGGGATACTTTGAATCTGAACAAAGCGTGGATTTTCAAGCCAATTGCATAGCCCATAACCCAGATTGCTATTTCTAAATGAGGCCTATTTTTAATATCTTTTTTCTTATGCTTCATGGATCCAGCCTTTCCTTGGGGATGCTGGCGCCTGCTTGACCATCGATTCCGATAGCATCAGGGCCAAGAAACCAGCAAAAACTGCCATTCCCAGCAAAAACGCCGGATGAAAATGGAAATCGTCTTGCAAGTGAAAACGCCTTGCACTGACAAGACCCATCTGGGCAGGGTGAGATGGGGGGACCTGATGGGTTGTCAGGAAGCACCAGCTCTGTTCTCACCTCGGCTGCTGAGTGTGCAGCTTGGGGGCAAATCCCTTCTTTTTTCCCCAATCTGGGGTTTTTTTTATCCTCTCTCACATACAGGAATGCAAGGAAAATAATTAGTTGCTGCCACAATGGATAAAAAGAGATACCGAGGGCTGTGGAAATTATATCTGTACCGGTCCCAAGCGTGGGGGTTTCTACACAGAAAGCAGAAACATTCTCAGTAGGAGCTGGGAGCTTCTCCACTACCGAGAGGCAATGGTGGGCTGTTCCCGGGTGGAGCAGCCTCTAGGAGAAGACAGAGCATATGTTGTGTGTCATGCAAACCAGGAACCTTGGCTATGCCAACCTTATGCCTCTATCTGCCCACATTCATGCCTAATTTTCACCTGAGTGGATTTTTTTAGCAGGAGTTTTGAGACAATCCATTTATTTCTTAGTCCTAAGCAGAGCAGTTCAGCCCCGGGGTTATTTTCTTCTGCGTGACAATGCCCCAAGTGGGATGGAGGCATACCCAGGATTTTGTGCCTCTGAGGAGAGCTTTGTGAGGACATTTTGCTGGAAAGTGCTTAAAATATCTGTATTATCTACCTTTAAAATGGATGGTGAAGGGGAAAAAAGAAAAGTAATTCTCATTTAAAGGGTCACAGATGAAGCATTCTTTGACTTTCAATCCCATGAGCTGTATTTCTGGACACCCAGAACTAATGCATCTTTTATTGGCTGGCATAGATGAGGAGGTTATTGCAAAGATACCAATAGCAGCTTTCTGAAGTGGTTTTCAATTGGCCCTATTACTAAAGGCATGTACATACAGCAGGAATCATTAAAATGCACTATGTATTTACAATATAGAGAGCAATTTATGTCTGTAATGCCTGTATGTCGCAAATCCTGCTGCTTGCAATCAGAGGAGAAAGTCACTGTTAGAGCTCTGATGTAATCAGTGGTTTATATTTCACCCTGCCAGGGTCACATCAGCATCAATAACTCCACTGAAGGAGTGATTTTTTTTTTTAATTTTTTTTTTTTAATTGTGAAGTAAATGCCACAAAATTAATTTTGTTTCCAAGCTGCAGTGTCCAAATGCTGGTCCACAGCCACACGGTACCTGACTGTGGTCGGTGACCACGGGGCTCAAGCTGTGCTTTTGCCAGCTCTCACAAGCAGCACAGGAGACAGGCTGGGTCAGCAATCCCAAGGAATACCTCCTGAGAGGGGAGGGGGTGGGCAAAGTGCCCTTTGCAGTTCGGTTCTTGCTGCTGTTAACAGCGAGCCAGCGGGCCCCTGGCTGTGCTCAAAGCTGCAGGAGATGCTGCTTTCTGACACGGCATCAAACCGGCAGCTTCCTGACCACTTCCAGAGAAGTGCCCTGAGGGGACACTCTGCCAGCTTTAGCTTCCCTGCGTTTGCAGCCAGGAGAGGCTGAATTTTCTCCTCCCTCCTCAGTCACAAGTAGTTGGTTCCTACCTTTTACAGGAGAGCTGTGACCCACCAGCTGTGCGCTGGGAAACAGCCCCTGGACTGGGTTCAGAGGGGCCTGGAGCGGGAACAGGGAGCTGCAGCATCAGTACAGCAAGGAAAGGCTGTTCAGCATTTTGGGCTGAGGTACAGACTGAACAGTCCTGTTACAGCCAGCAGCCTTGCTCACCCAGGGAGGGCTGTGGTCGGGTGCCCATGGCCATGGCAGTTTCTAGCTGTCCTCCTCTGATGTCCTGCACTACCTGTGCCTCTTTACAGATCCCCTGGGGCTCACTGTGGTTTCAGCCAGACATTTCTTGTGTGTGGTAGCAGCAGGGTCTTAGACATGTCTGGGACCAAAGCCACGCTGGAAAGGGACCTTGCACATCCTGAGGCTGGAGTCAGGCAGGTACCTGCTACAATCCCGCTTCCAAATACCCCCATTGCCAGGCGCGGGCCAGTCTGGGTGTCAAGAACACTTACAGAGGAAGGGAAAACCCTGGGAAAAGTGGAAAGCAGCCTGTTGCTTGAGCCAAAGTCCAAGGAATGAGGCTGCCCCATCCCCTCCTTCAGAGCCCCATAACCACTCCATCACTGCCCGTCCTCTGACACACCTTCCTGAGCAGCAACAGCCTCCAGCGTGGCTCCTCTCCTTGCCAAGATGAAAGAAACCTTCAATGCATGTAACTCTTGCACTCTACTTAATTAATCAGTTTTTGCATTACAAGTGAAACTTCTTTGATGCATGAAATATTAATGAGCAGCAGAGGGAGGGGAAGGAGGGGCTGGTATTGGCTTTCACTGCCTGAGAGATGGATGGGCTGAGGGACCCGGGGGCTGAACTGCAGGCAGCACATCTGCAGCAGGACAGCCTGCCCAGGTAGAGAGGTGCCAGCCAGCAAAGGCTTTCCCCTGCACTTCTTGCCTCTCAAGCAGATGGTTTTTACTCCATGTTCAAGCCCTACATGCTCATCAGGGTTTGCTCACACAGGCATAGGAAGGGGACAGTGCCTGATTAAACTTTCATGAAAAATAATCTCTGGTTGATTCATTGTTTTTTATCTCATGATGGCTGCAAGAAAGTGAAGTGAAATGAGTCTTGGGTGAAAAGAAACAGCTCCGTTCTGGAAAAGCCAGACAGGCTTTTAGTCAGATGAGGCTCTCCCAAAGGATGTGTGAGTAGTTCTCTGTGTTACAGGTTTGGAAGTGCCATTTCCACGCTGAGCTCTGAAGGAGGGAAGGCAGAAATCCACACATGTCAGTGTGGATATTCCTGCAGCCCTCCCTAGTGCACGGCAGGGATTCGGTGCCACGGTACCAGGTGTGTTTGACACCAGAGAGACACTCTGCTCTTAAAAAAAACCCCAAACCATCACATTTGATCAAAGTCCCCTGGCAGCTCTGCAAAAGAGCCCAAAGCAGAACCCTGAATCTTTGCTTTCCACCCTGCTCCTTCCCAGCTGACTCATTCAGGAGCTGCGTTGGCTTCTGAAAAAGAATCCATCAGTTCAGTCCTGCTTTTACTGAACCATCAGCCCCTCCAGAGCATCACCATGGGCCTGGCTGCCACAGCCTGAGCCAAGCAGGCAGGTAGCAGGTTCTCCATAAACAAATGGCAATGGTTGGGCCTGCATTAGCTGCGTAAAGGGTAATAAATGAATAAATGGGTTAATTATACCCACCACAGAATTTAATTAGACCATCTCTGTTCATTCTGCTTCAGCCAGAATCTCAATTATAAATCTTTATTTTCAAGGTTTCACAGCTTGGACATAAAAATTTGCTCTGGGCTTAAACATGACACACAAGGTCTTCTGTTCAGGGACTGCTCCAGTTTTTTTAACCAATCTTTCTTAAAAAGGTCAGGTTGGGAGACCAGATGGCTTGAGGGGAAGGTAATGAAGATGCAGGGCTCTTCTGGAAGAGGTGGCTGGATGAAATTGTGGGCTGCTTAACAGAGCTGCGACATTATTAAATGTCTTTGGGTGAGACCACGCTGACCGTCCCTGATCCCAGGCAAACAGGAGTCCGGGTTGCAAAATGCGACTGGGGCTCCTGCTGAGTGCCATCCCCACTCCCCAGCAGCAGAGATCAAGGACTGCAGGGGCTGGGGAGAGGGACCCTCGGGCCCCCGGGGCAGGGCCAGGCAGGGGGAGCTCACACACCTGGCTCCTGCACAGGGAATGTGCTCCAGGGCTGTCAGGTGTGTGCGTGCCGCTTCCCCCAGTGCGGGAATCACCCCTCTGCCTCCTCCTTCTCCAAGGAGGGCAGCTGGGTGACCTGGAGTAGCTGGAAAAACACAAGGCAGATGAGAAATTATTCGACTTTTTAAATTGTTATGATTCTGAAGGTAATTTAGGACCCACCTTTTGCTTTCTGGAGTCGACGGTATCGAAATCCAGTACTTCTGTCTGGTTAAATGTGCTCTTGAAATATTCTGATCATTTTAAAATGTCAATAGTGTTACAGGAAAAACCAGAAAACTTGTTTACCAGCAGCAGAAGCATCTACAGTCTCAGGTCACATCCTCATCCAATCCAAGGTATGCTATTCCATATTCCCTCATTGAGTTAATTAGTTGATTTGCTTTCCATGCCCTATGCCAAACCCCCACCTCCCTCTGAGGGAAAACAGGGGTTGTCAGCAGGGCTCAGCTCAACAGCCAGCCCTGCTAAGAGAAGATTTTTCCAGGCAGTCCCACTGGTCATCCAGACCACCAGCCAGCCCACCTTTTGGCTCAGCTTATATTTTTAGGAGCACTGCAGGTGCCTGTTCATTTACTACAATGATCACCCTTGCACATTAGAATTTTGACAATATTTTCCTCACAGCCCTGCCCCTCATTCCCCAGTAATGCTGTCCTGCACATCCTACCTGTCCAAAACACTCACTGGGTAAGCCAGACCTCAGGACTGCTGGTTACATCTTTAACCAGCAGGTCACAGTAGTTTATAGTCTGGCTGGTTCACCACAGAATTTAACCCTTTGGAAACACTGGCTGCCTGATCCGTGCCAAATTCCTGCTCAGAAGGCTTTGATGTATGGCATGAATTACCGGTAATAACGAAAAAGATATATGGGATGGATTAATCAAATCATAAATTTCTTAAATCTCTATGGCAGTCCATAAATCAAATTTGGCTGGATGTTACTGGCCCTTCCTCAATGTATAATAGGAAGTAGAGATGACCTGTACATACAGAGCAGGGTTTTGGTGGCCAGGTGGGAAACTCTGGTTGAATGATTAAAGCAAGTGAACACCTTTTCTATAAGGAGCATACATATGAGGATTTTTAGCTATTTTTTAACTGGGAAACAATTTTCAGGGAAGAAGTTTCACACGGATTTAGTCACAACTACTCCTACTACTTAATCAGATCTTCTCCAGTATGGTCCTATGAACTCTCACTAGCATGCAAGATCACTGACTCCTGATTTTACACATTTATTACTGTGTGGGCAAATGGTGTCATTGGAATACACTTGGCCTACAAAAGTCCATATTCTTCTTCAGTTTCTTGGGAGTCCCCATTGAGTAGCTCACCTACCAGCAGGATAATCCACATTCTGTGCCAGGACTTTGGAAAATTATTATTTAGAAATACATGTTCATGGATTTCAAGCTTCACTATTAAAAATGCATGCCCTTTTTGAAAGGTAAAATGTGAATATTCCCACACTAAGAGTTAAACCAGACACAGAACAGCTACTGGATGAGGCTAAACATGGCACAGCTTGGGTTAGCTTAAGTTCCATGAGGCAGAGACAGGTCTATCACAAGCACTGATGGCTATCCTAGCCAGACCTTCCAACCATTCTAATTTTTTAGGGTTTTGCCCCATTTTGAGTGCAAAGCAGCTGGAAACCCTGGAACAGAACATGCTTCTGGGAGCCCAGTAATCAGCATCCCTTCACTGCTGAGATTCAGCTGGATCCCAAAAAGGTCCTGCTCCATCTGGGCTGATTCACAAGAAATACACAACTAAGGGCAGCAGAGTATCAGTCTTACTCTTACTTTATTTCCAGTAGAAACTATCACTTGGAATCATCCCTTTAGACTAAGCCCTCACCCAGCTCAGACTGACTCTTGTTTCTAGCCCACTTAAAGGCACAATTCCCAGCTCCTGCACCCATCATCGCTCTGCTGGTTTCATGTGTGGGGCTCCCTCCAACCCTCACACGAGCCCTGCCTAACACCACTCCTCCTCTTAGAACCTTTGCTGTCTCAGTCAAAACTGGATTCACGATCATGCCATCACACAGGCTCCCTGACCTCTGGACATCTCAGATGTTTTGGTGTGGGGTCTTCACAAAATAACTGTGACAATGTGCCCAGAGTGAGCTGCCCCACAGCCCAGACATCAATATGTGTTTACCAGAGGCAGCAGCAGGCTTCAGAAGTTCCATTTCTTTTTGACTGTCCACAAGAAACACGAAACAAGGAGATTAAACACCAGGAATAAGCACCTATAAATAAAACTGACTATTTAAATCCACCAAAGCCAGGACATTCATTATGAAATCTCCTGCTCCTCTCCAACACCAGCACAGCAGTGCTTCTGATTTTGTTTACAGCTGCACAGGACAACAGAGCATCAACCTTCACTTTGAACCTGGCTGTTGCTCTGCCAGGCCCTGGGGAGCCCTTAGTCACTAATTATCAAAGTCCTGCCCTGACCAAAGGACTGCAGCTGTGGATTATTGTTTCCGTTCTCCAAAGGAAAATGAAAGCACTCGCCGAACAAGCCCATCTACTTAAAAACTTCTGACAAAGCTGAACCTGAGGCTAAGTGGGAGAGGGTTAAAAAAGAGCCCTGAGACGCTCTTTATGTGGAGCCAGGAACGGGGGATGCAGCAGGAATTTTCAGGCTGTGCCTGGCAGCGGATGCCCTCTGTTGGCATCTTCCAGGAATATGATCCGGCGCACAGGCTGGCAGCTCACATCCCTGGAATTTACCCGCTCGTTTATCCCGTGCCCGCACGGAACAGCCTCAGAGCTGGGGCTGATCTGCGAGCAGAGCAAGCAGCAGCCCCTGCCCTGGTCACCCGCCTGCTGAGCCCCCAGCGGGAATATTTGCGCACCCTGCTCGGGGCAGCAGCGCAAACAGCAGGGAGCGGGAGCTGCGGAGCCTTCCCAGCTCGCTCCGGCTCTGGCCGGCAGCTGTGGGAGAGGCTCCTGGCTCGCTTGGCAGGGCATATCCAGCCCTCCTCGCCGGGTGCAGGGGCAGAGGCTGCCGGAGCAGCACATTTCCGCAGGGATCAGCGCTGTCGGCAGCATCGGAGCTGCAGAGGAGCAGAGGGAGCACCCGGGGGGAGGAAGGCAGTGAGGCACAAGCAGGGGCTCGCAGCACGCAGAAACTGAGTTTGCAGACGATCATTTCTCCTCTCAAGCTCTTGAATCGCATGTATTGAAAATCCCCAAACACGCAGCATCGCCTCTCCTGGCTCTTGCTGCTGCCACGCAGCACAACAGGTTGGGAAACTGCTCTGCTGTGGTGGAGCTTCCCCCCGCCCCACACACCCCCAAAGCAAGGCTCAGGAGGAGCAGAGCAGGAGGAGCCTGGACAAACAGACAGCTTTAGGGAGAACTTGTGGCCCCAGAATCATGGAATGGCCTGACTTGGAAGGGACCCACAAGAATCGTCAAGTCCAAGTCCTGGCCCTGCACAGGACACCCCAACAATCCCACCCTGTGCCCAAGCATTGTCCAAACACTCCTGGAGCTCGTCAGGCTCGGGGCTGTGACCATTCCCTGGAATAAACCAGCTTGATGCTTCTAGAAGTCACCATGACACATCTCGAAGGACACATCCTTCCTTGGAGAAAGGCTGGGCACGAAAAGGTGACCTGGAGGGCTCAGTTCCAGTGGGCAGCATCAACCTGGGACAAAGAGCCCACCCGCGGACCCCTGCCTGGCTCAGCCCCCCCTCATGCTTTACAGTACTGCTGATTTTGCCTTCCCTGCCCACCCAGCCCTGCTGAGCTGCCCTGGGCAATAAGCAGTGATGCAAATGGCACTTCTGGCCCCAATATCTGGGTGCCACAAGGGCTGGTGCTCCCTCAGGGCCGGAAGCTGAGGAGCTGCTGGGGCTCCCGGCCCATCCCACTATACCTGAGCAGGGCCAGCTGCTAAGAACCTGCAGCACCGGAGAGGTTTGTAGGGACAGGCAGATCCAACATCCATCCATGAGACCACTCAGTGGGGCACAGAGGAGCAGCGTAGCCATTGAAAGTGTAGAGAGAGTCCCAGGGAGGTTCAAGTCCTCAGTCTGGGCTCAAGTATCACCTGTGATGGTTGGCTCAGGTGGGGCTGATCCAGCTGTGAGAGCCCAATAACTCTCCGTGCCCTGTCCCCACTGGAGGGGCCACATGTGCATCACTGGCAGATGGTGACTGTAACTGAGTCTCTGCTGAGGAAGCAGATCAGTCATTCCCGAGGATTGTTCTCCTAACACAGCATGGCCAGGCTTTGGAAGGGTCAGCTGTGGCTTTGCAGAGTCCTGGGGCTCTGGGCAGCACTGCCCTCTGAATTTGGGGGTCCCGCCAATGTGATGAGTGACATCACTCGTTGACATTCGCTTTATCAGCAGGGGAAGGTTTTTAAGCTGTAGGTGTTGAATATCCCCTTCTCCCAGGAGCAGGGAGAGGGGACCTTTCAGGCATCAGAGGTGATGTCTCTGGGTGCTGGGCTTTGCCTTAGACACTGCTAAAAGCTGAAAGCAAGAGGCACAGGGGGGCACCATCTCTAAATTTGCCTTTCATGGAAGTACAAAGCTGTGATGCCACTATTCACCCCATCCTCAACAGCTGTCTTTAAAATAAAGACAATAAAGAACAAACACAACAATTTTAGTGAATGGTTTGTGGCTATTTTATTGCCAAAGAAAGCAAAAGCAAACTCTGAACCAGAGGAAATCATAAACAATAAATGATCATTATTCCAGTTACAGTCTCCTCTGCACTTCTCTCTGAGGACACTTTGAAACAGATTATATATGGTAAGAGTGGATTTACCCTTGGAGGGGATCAAAGTACCTCTTTCCTAAAATGAGTTGTAATCTTGTTTTAATGGTAGATAAAAAACAAGGCACAGACATGGCTTGTCTATTTGTAAGCAGGGGGAAACTTGTAAATCCTATTTTGGTATTTTAAGGATAACCTAAATAGCTGATATTTAGAAACATGAATAATCTTAAGTAAACCCTGTGAATCCAGTGCAAATGCTTAAGTCACTTATTCAGAGGAAACCATAGGAAGATGCACCTTAAGAAAGGCATATCAAAGAATATAACAATGCTTATATCTGAATAAAATCCCAGCCTCGCCCTGTGACTGAAGTTTGGGCAGTCTCTCAATTGCAAGAAAAAAATTCTAGCCAATTTGGTGTTTCCTGGGCAAATTCTCAGTATTATGAGTTATAAAAGCATCTGATATCCCCTTAAAACTGAAACATGGAATGGTTTGGGTTGGAAGGGATCTGAAAGATCTCTCATTCCAACCCTGCTGCCACGGGCAGGGACACCTTCCACTATCCCAGGTTGCTCCAAGCCCCATCCAGCCTGGCCTTGGACACTTCCAGGGATCCAGGGGCAGCCACAGCTTCTCTGGGAAATTCTCAGAGCATTTTAAGAGTTTTTCATTTATTCAGTCAATTTTCTGAGTAATTCTTCCAGTTTCACCAGAGTTTAATAGTGACTGAAATCCTGTTTCCAATAAGCCCAGACGACCTCACTTCCATGTATAGAAACCTTCCAGCTCTCTGAACAGATTTTAATTTAGTTAATTCTTAAAGAGCGCCTTGAAACTTGAGCAGCCATTAAAGAAGTTATTGTCCTTTTTTCCCTAACAACGCTTACCGAGGTGCCTCTTGACAGAGGACTAATTCCCCAATTAATATAAATATTCTTTTCTTCCTATCAGTGCCTGACTGCAGCAGCACCTGACCTTGCTGTGTCGAACCTGGAGCATCTCCCCAGCCACACATCCAGAGCAGGGGGAGGAGGTGCCGTGCGTGTCTCTCACAGACGCACAGCACTTGTCATTTCAAGCCTTTAAGGAGTCACCCAAGCTTTACAGCAACAAGAGGGAACACGAGCTGAACAGGAGTAACAAACACCTTCCGCAGCCTGATTTCCTGTCCTCGCTTTGGTGTTTGCTTTGAAGTCTTGAATGTGTTTATAGGCAAAATTACTTTCAGTAAGAATAATATATATCTCACTTCTTTTGACTGAATATATATATGTTTTGACTGTATGTATTTTTCCTTACCTAAAAAAAAAAAAAAATAAAAGCCTGATTTTTTTTATCACACGGATCTGATAACACATTCCTACATCTTTCCTTAATTTTCTGGAAGGTTTATTTTTTTGCAATAAAACTCACATGTCTTCTAAATTACTGTCCTATATGCTGGTTTGTTTTTTTTTTTTCTTCCTCTTGTTAGCTGTTGTGCATTGACCAAATGGTTTCTGGCTTTACAATCTGTCACCAGTGCTACATTTACAGCTTGCAATTAAGAGCTTCAATTAAATATTTTGCACAACGATGCATGTTCAATAACCAATCCTTATATATTTTCCAAAATATAACAAAAAAAAGATAAGAGTATTGAAAAGCAAACCAAGATTGAAGTTAGAAAAATGGCCTTTAGGGCCTGGATAGGTATTCAGAGTGTTTTCTAGCCATGGACGTTATCTCTTTTGATACTGAGGTTGCCCTTGGGTGACAGAAGGCAGAATCTTTTCTGGATTTCCATAAATGAGACTGAAAGTCTTCTTTGGCAAAGCTGGGCTGATATTCACGGCAAGCATCCCGGATATTTTTAAAATGGCATGTTTTTGATGACTTAGCATATGTTAGCATGGCATACATTAGCAGTGCTGCAAGGCATTTCCCTCCTCAGTGCAGATATCATCGCCTTAATTGCTGTAGGAACCCCCATGCTCTTCTCTCTTTCCCTTACAGGGCTCAGGTTTCTCCTGGTCCCCATCACACCCCCAGGTGAGATCTGGGTCTGCCTGATGCTCGCTCACCTGGAGGTGTGAGAGGAGCAGGTCCCCAGAGCCGCAAAGCCTTTGTGCTTGTGTCACCAGCCCAGAGTGGATCTAACACCCACAGTGGGTTTGGTGGCCGAGTGCCAGCAGCGGGGACCAAGATTTAAGGACAGAGCAATGTGCTGGGTGACTGGGGGTGGCCAAGTGCCACCAGGAGGTGCTTCTCAGGACCAGCAAAGCTGGCATCTCCGGCACAGCCCCGGCTGGGAGGGAAGGAGGACAGCACGCTCTCCTGGAGCCTCCCACTCTGCTGTGGCCTGAGCAGAGCAGATGTCAACCAAGCTGGGCTCCTTCCCGTGCCCTGGCCACGGCAGCGGGGCTTGGCAGCCTCCCAAGGACACAGACAATGGGAGGCTGACTGTCTGCACACCATTTCACACTCGCTTGGCACGGAGTATTCTCTTCTGCCTGGCTCTCGGAAGCAGCACGGGGCTGCCTGGCGCCGGTCCTGACGCAGGGCTGAGGAGCTGGGGAAGGCTGGGCCCTCTCTCTGCTCCTCTCCTCGGCTTCTGCCCATCTCCCAGCAGCTCCTGTGTGCTCCTGCTTCTTCATGAAACAGCGATTCCGCAAAGGAAAATCCAGTGATTTCCTGCAAACCCTCATCAGAGACGATCTCCAGGTGGGACCAGCTCTGTGCAGGCCACTCGCACCCGAAGGCTTCTCTGTTCAGCCTCTGGGGGTCCATTTGGGATGGTCCAACAGGACGTTTCCCTGCTGTCTGCTGCTCTCTGGTGGAGATGCTGCTTTCAGGCTCGCTGCCAGACTGTTGAATGCCTTCTCCTGTACCTCTTCACCTCCTGACCCAGAAAACCAGGTGCTGGAGGATGTCTTTCCTTAAAAATAAAAAACAAGACCCCTAAAACAAGCAGATGAACCCCAGGGTGAAGGTTTTTCCTTCTCTGCTCAGATCTCCCTCTGGCGCTGCAGAGCAGGCAGCAGCAGCTGGGATTCTGGCAGGGGTGAGGACTCACATCCCACCCCAGAAGGTTGTCACTCTGCCACCTCCCAGGTGACCGTGGCTCTGGCACCTCCCCCTCCTGCCAGGCCTGCAGAAGCGGCAGGAGCCACTTAACCAAAGGAAAAACATTAAATTAAACATTTTCCCGGTCTGTCTGAGTTGCAGCAGCGCGTGCTGGGGCCACACGGGGCAGTTCCCAGCGATGCAGAGCCCGGGTACATGCTAAGCTCTATTTACACCCACCCGCCCATCCTCAGATAAGTCTTCAGGCTCTTCTGCCAGGTCTCCCCTGGGCTGCCCTTCTCACCCCTGCCTTTGGCTAAAACTTTCAGTCCAATCCAAACCCCAGGCATAAAAGAAATTGCAAGGAACTTCTCCCTCCAAAACTGGCTCTATAAACAAGCCTTGCTGTACCCCCAAAATTTTCCTTCTTTTCCAGACTGCTTTTTTCCTTGTGAATGATTTCTTCCAGTTCTCATCATTCCTGCTGCTTCCCTCTGATTTCTCTGCCATTCTCCCACCTCTTCCTTCCCATGTGGTAACTCCTGCAGCCATGGAGCTCTGCTGTGGCATTCCCAGCCCCTGGGATTAATGATGTCTCCTGCATCGTCTGCCTTCTTACACAGCCTGGGATGATGTTTGTCATTCCTGTACCAGCACGATATCACTGAGCTGTGCTGTGGAAAGAAATCAACCTTACATCTTTTTCTGCTCAAGTGCAGCCTAAGCTCACCTGTGCACTCCATCAGCCCAGGGCATATTACTTTCTGTCTGTCCCACATGAATCCCAACCTCTTATTTTTTCAGTCCATTTCCTCAGATTGTCACAGAGCTGGTTAAAGAAGGGTGTCCTTGGCAAATCCATGGTCTCCAAGATTCTTGTCCTTGGCACCTTCCAGATAACTGTAAGTAATGCATTCATGTCTTTCCATCAGGATTTTTCACGAACTGAAGATAAAATGGTGGGTCTATAATTCCCCATATTCCCAACAATTTATAAAAGATGGGCATTTTTGTCCCTTTTCAATCTTCTGGTGCATCCAGGGATCATCACTAATGACTCTGAGATTGCCATAACCAGTTCTGCAAGTATCCATGCCCTAAATTCACCAGGTTTGGAATAATCTTCCCAGGAAAGTTTTCCTCCTTGCCTCTGTCAGTCAGCAGCTGGCTTATCACCAGGAACAGAAGGGATTATATCTCTCGTAAACATTTTATCCTCTTATCTATGGATGTCCATTATCTGTCCATCACTCTGGAGCCCTTGCCCTCCGTGGGTTTTTTGTAGCACCAAGTTGCACAAGTCAGACTCTTCCTCACACCCAAATTTCTGTGTAATCAGAGCCAGCAGCACAGGATGAGAGGCATCAGTCACAAGTAGCAATAAAGGAATTTTGATTAGATACGAGGAAAAACCTTCCCAAGGGTGGTTGAATGGAGCTTGGATGAAGTTCCAACCCTGGAAGTGTTCAAGACCAGGATGGATGTGACTTTGGACAGCCTGGTGCAGTGGAAGGCGTCCCTGCCCACTGCAGGGGTCAGAATGAGATCATCTTCCAGGTCCCTTCCAACCCAAACTATTCTGGGATTCTACAACGAGGGTGGTTGAATAGAGCTTGGATAAAGCTCCAGCTTTGCAAGTGTTCATGGCTCAACTGGGCCAGGCCTGAGCAGCCTGACCCAAGTTAGACCTGCTTTGAGCAGGACTTGGACCCTTCAGAGGTTCCTTCAGTCTGTGGTTTTGCAGTGCAGCGTTTCCTGTCCAGTTTCCTTCCTCCAGCTGTGATCGAGGCTCCTGCCACATCCCTCCTTTTTGGTTTAACCACATATCCCTCCTGGCCAGGCTAAACCATCTCATCAGGGTGGAGGTGTGCTTTGGGAAGGTTTGGGGATGGAGAAGTTGGCTTTACTCTAATAAAAAGGGATGGGGAGTAGGAGAAAGTAAGAGACAAATTAAAAACCTATTTCATTGAAAATTCCAGCCTGGCTGTCACTGCTGGAAAGAGATCTTAGACAACAGACCTGCTTTCCCCTGAAGTGAAGTCTCAGCTTTCTCAACAATAGGAGATCAAAACCCAAATAAGAAGCAATTTTTAAGTATCTGAATATCTTAGTGGGAAAGTCCCCAGGAATTGCTCATCTACTTGTATCTGCAATTACACATTAACAGTGCAGACCAGAGTATTTTCCAGGCGCAAACAGTACAAGGTCTTGTCACCCAGGTTTGCTGTCACAGCCCCCCATTCTATTTTTTTGTTTCCCCCCTGTTACCAGCATCATCAGGGACCTGATGAGGAGCACAAGGGAGAGAAATTCCCAGGAAGGGCTGTGAGGGGAGATAATAAGGAGATCTTGGCACTCCTGTGTGCTTGCCCGGCCTCTTATTGACAGAGCCCCCAAGATGCTCACAGATAGCCTTGCTTCAGGTCACAGCTCCCTGAGACTTATTCCAGTGCCATGGTAAAGTGAGGAGGGTGAGGGCAGAGCAAGTGAGGACGGAAAATGTTGCTGTGGGTAAAGTGATTATAAAAAGAATTTCTTTTTTAATGCAAAAACCTCTAGCCTGACAAAGGCTCCATCTCTGGGAGAGGTTTTTCACCACCCAGGCCCCCACCCCTTTGCATCAGAGTGCTGCAAAATGTACTTGGAAGAGCAGTGAGTTCGTTTTAACCGATAGCATTCAGTGCTTTTTACTGTGCTATTCATCCACATGACAAAGCTGAGAGGGGAGCCCATACTTCTTCCTGACTTTTTATTGCTTTTCAGCCCAGTGGGAACCAGCAGACATGAAAAAAAAGTGGTTTAACCGCAAAATATGTTTAAGCTCTTTTTTTTTTTTTTTTTTTTTTTTTTTTTTGGCATGTCAGGGAAAAGGAGGAGGGGGAGTGAATAGCAGTGGCAGAACAGCCAGGAACTAACGGTCATGAAATTAAACCAAAACCCAGCCAAAATCCTGGTGCTTGTGAGCCTGATCCTACACAGAAAGGGTGAGGTTTGGAGCTGAGGATTGGTGACAGCCTTCAAATGCTGGGATCACCGTGTTATCCTGGAATCCCATATTGGTTTGGGTTTGACGGGACCTTCAATCCCATCTCATCCCACCCCCTGCCATGGCAGGGACACCTTCCACTGTCCCAGGCTGCTCTAAGCCCTGTCCAACCTTGGACACTGCCAGGGATCCAGGGGCAGTCACAGCTTCTCTGGGCACCCTGTGCCAGGGCCTCCCCACCCTCCCAGGGAACAATTCCTTCCTAAAATCTAATCTAAATCTACACTCTGTCAGTAGGAAGCCATTTGCTCATGTCCTGTCATTACTGTTCCTGACAAAGTCTGACTCAATATGACTTTTTCTCTCAATTCCAAGTAGTTTTTCAATGTATATTTACACATCAAATGTTTTCTAAATTAGAGAAAGAACCCTATGCTTAGCAGAGCTGTTGCTCATGCATATCACACCAGGAAAGTCTAAGAAATAAAAAATATTTACATGATCCCAAATGTTTCCTTTATTTGGTTGATTTGAAACTAAACCCTCAGATTGACCGAAAACACGAGCATTTCATTAAGTCTTTGAAAAAAACCCTTTACATTTTATCAAATAACAAACAAACAAAAAAACCCCCAACCAAACAAAAAACAACCTGCCTTTGATTTGGGAAAGAGTTTTGTGAAGAACAAGGAGGTTTTCAGCAGTTCCCCATCAGAACGACATCAAAAGTTGTGCCTGGCTGCACAGTCCCCTCCGTGCCACCACCCCCAAACCCCAGCTTTAATGGGGAGCAGGGAGCACCAAAATCTGCCCCTCCAAGGGATCAACAGAGGCTTTCCCAACACGCTCCCGCCCCCAGCTCTGAACAACACAACTCCCCGCCAGCTCCACGCTCTGCTCCAGAGTCTTTTAAGAGTTTCTTTTTCTCATAACCTCTCCTGATAAAGTGATTCTCTCCAGCTGAGCCCAGCCTGGCTTCAATCGGGCTTGTTCAAGGCAAACATATTAACTCCTTCTCCGCCGGGAGCCTGCACAGGACGTCCTGGGGTGCAGGGCAGGGTTTGGAGCGTGCTGCGCTCGGTGCTGCGTTTGCTGGGGTGGAAAGAGCCTTGGCCCTGAAGTCACTTTGAATAATTGAAAAGGCTGTTTTGGGGAAAGATGGGTTATTTCTGCGAGACCACTTTTTAATAGTAAAGTGTGCCTTGGACAGGAG
Organism: Ifrita kowaldi; assembly: GCA_013398055.1. NCBI lineage: Eukaryota > Metazoa > Chordata > Aves > Passeriformes > Cinclosomatidae > Ifrita > Ifrita kowaldi. Next base: position 111,160 of record VZRS01004915.1, on the reverse strand, counting down.
AGTTGGGAGAACTCATCCAGTGTCTGCAGCTGAGAGGGAATTACTGATTTGCTTATTTTTTACAAACAGTCATCAAAAGTACTTGATTCTTGTTAAAGCACAGTCATGTTTGTAGGGTGGGGTCTGTGGTCAGTGCCAGGCACAGGCAGGACTGTTCTGTTTTCCATTCCAGAGCTGCATCATCCCAGTTACAGATATTACCCCTGATCCCGGTGTGGAGGGAAGGGCTGCTCTGCTTTTAAGTGATGTTGAGTGGCCGGGCCCCTGCTGACAGCCACAAGCACTGTCCTCCTCCCAACAGGTCGGTTTGGATGGAAGGTGCCCCTGCCCATGGCAGTGAGGCTGGAACTAGATGATCGTTAAGGTCCCTTCCAACCCAAACCATTCCATGATTCTCTGATTATATGATTGCCAAAAACCTGGCTCAATACATGAGAGATGAAATCACCCTGGGGTACTTTTCTTTCTGGGAAAAAAAAAATTAGAAATACCAACCGTCCCGTCCCCAGGTTGGAGAACAAGAGTAAACGAAGAGTAAATTGTTCCGAGATGATCTATTTTGGCTCAGAAATCTGCTCAGGAACTTTTCTCCTAATGTCTTTTTCCCGATCAGGCAGCGCTCTCCCAGCCTGCCTCCTAATGACCAGCATTAGTTTGCATTAGATGGATTTGTGATGATTTCTTTCTGCCTGACTGCTAAGCCTGCGAGCAATGCAAATGAAGTTCTGCTCCCTGTGCCCCATCTGGCAAGAGCAGCTCCCCCGTTTGGGTTTGCTGCCTCCTCAGCTGCTCTCCCTCTCTCGCATCCCACGGTAGTTTGATCTGCCTGGATTTCGGAGTCCCTGGGTGCTCACAGACACCTGCCAGGGCTCGGTGCATCCCAGCCCCAGTCATTCCAAACAGCTTGCTCTTGGATGCAGGATGGGGACTCCCAGGAGAGGGCTGGGGAGGAAAGGTTGGTGTGCAAATGCTGCTTTGCAGGAGCAGAAAAGAGAAGGCGCTGTGGTTCCCCACTGATGTGCTGCAAGGAAGCGGAACCCATGACAGAATCATGGAATTGTTTAGATTGGAAGAGCCCTCAAAGATCACTGAGTCCAACCATTAACCCAGCACTGCCAAAGCCACCATTAACCATGTCCCCAGGTGCCACATCTACACAGCTTTTAAACCTCTGCGAAGGATGGTAACTCCACCACTGCCCCGGGCACCATGCCAGTGCTTGACAATATTTTCAGTGAAGAAATGCTTCCTAAAATCCAATCTAAACCTTCCCTGGTGCAACTCGAGGCCAACTCATCTTCTACTGCTTGGTACTTGGGAGAGGAGGATGACCCCCACCTGGGCACAGTCTCCTGTCAGGTACCTGTAGAGAGCAGCAGCCCAGGAGAGCCGGGCTGGTCACCCCTTGGGGATAACAAGGGGTGGGACCAGAGAGTGACCCTGAGGCGGGAGCTGGGGCCCAAACCTCGGCCCCCACCGTCACTGTCTCCTCTCACACCCTGTTGATGTGATCACCTGGATCAGAACAGAAGGAAAGGAGGCTGTTGGGAATGTGGCAGGTTATGCTGAGGTCTGTCCATTCTCCCTGCCAGCACAAGGTCACAGTGCCCTCACAGGGCAGTAGGAGGTGGAGCTTTAGCTTTAGAGATCGAAAATACATGAAATAAGGTGAACCAGAACCTCCTTCCTCTCTCTCTGGCCTCAGCTCCCACCTGGGGGGAAGTTATTTAGGAGGAGAGGGGGGATCCTTTTTGGGATGCCAAAACCAGAGCGGGGGAGGGGAGGCAGGAAATGCACCTTTATCTACCCAGTGGCTGACTCACTTTTAGGCACTGCCTGCTGTCTCCTGAACACATGTGCTAACAGGAGACAACATCAAGGTTCATCTTGACCATCCACCAAGGTACCCTGTCACCACAGGGATTTTAAAACGTGTCAGGTTATGCATATTTCAAACCACCCTGTCTTCTCTGGCAGCAGAGACAAGGCCGGAGGGCCTGGGAGAGAAATGGCATCGGGTTTGTGTCCTTCTCAGTGCTTCTTTGAAAACATTTGGCTTCTGTACCCTTGAGGTGACACGTGGTTGCTGTCAGAGATGTCTGATGGCTGAGGACAGCGTGGATGGCTGTAAGGAGGTGTCACATCAGAGCAGCAGCGATTCTTCTCTCTTCCCATTGCCCCTCCTCATCCTTGGCACAGGGCTAATGACACCACCAGGTACCCAGCCACAGGGAATTGAGCCTCCTGTTTTTTCAGTGAAAATAAATGAAAAGTCCCTGCTGGGTCACATAAAACTGTCGAAAGAACAGTCGGGGCTTCCTGCGAGAGGGATAATAGTTAAGAAAGCTGAAATTCTTAGGAAAAGGGATTATGAATCACCAGCAATATTTACAGAGCAAATCCCTATTCCCTGTATTTCCACTTGGTTCTTTCTCCTTTGCAGGGCAATTATTTCCAGGAGCACAGAGCAGAGCCCCATGCTACGTAAATAAATGAAGCCCGAAGTGTCTGACAGAGCTCATGGACACCGTGCACCCCGGCCATGCCGCCTGCTCCAAACAAGGTGGGTGAGAGCAAACAGGGTGTCCCTTGGAGGGTGGCAGGGTGTCCCCTCAGCTGTGCAGTGAAGCTGCTTGTGGCTTAGCAAAGCATCCTACACCAAATCATGCGGGGCTGTGAAGCTGGCAGAACATCTGGGCAGCTGTGCTCAAGCACCACAGCTCTAAATGGTATTTAAGCTTTATATTCTGGAGTTATGAGTCCTCAGCTGGTGCACAGACCTTCCAGGGCTGTCCCACCTGGGGTTAAAGGGTGGCTGAGCACTTGCAGCCAGGTATGTGCGGCCCAGAGCAAAGCACTCCCTTTTAGGATGCTCATCAGCACTTCTTCCTTGGAGGTGGCCAAAGACAGGGACGGGCCGCTGCCAAGGGAGAGCAGCACGTCCCTGGATGAGAAGGGACTGTGAAGTGGGACAGGGAATATGTAAAGAGGGGAAAGAAGCAAATGGTAGTTTGTGCTGGGCAGGTGCCAGTTGAAAATGTAAGAGCAGATCAAACACAGGCAGGTTAATGAGAGGGCCATTCCCAGGCCTCCCAGAGCGGGGAGAGCAGGGACAGGCTGGACGGCAGGCGCTGAGTGATATCCTGTAATTAGCTGGCAAATAGAATATGATTTTTAGTGTAATTGCTCGGAATAATGTCTCGCAGCCCCGATCCGTGCGCTACGCACCGAGCGCGGCAACCCAGCTGCCACAGCAACTTTGCTTCCCTTTGTTTCCCCTCGCCTGTCATTTCTAATCACATCGTTCCCAAATTTGATTGCATCATCTCTGAGCGTCAGTTGCCAGGGCAACCCCACAAAGTCACTACAGGCATGAGATGAATACCTTACCCCCTTTGAGGACAGGTTATCTGGCCATCCCATTGTGACCCCCAACTCGGATTCCTTTGTCCCTTTTCAAACAGATGTAAGACCAGGTGAGAGGCTCATCCCAGTTCTGTGGGAGCAGGACTGATGCAGGGAACTGTCACTCAAAGGTTGGACAAAAGGACCTGAACAAATGGAGCAACTCAACATTAAACATGGGGCCCCCAGCCAAGCCACGCTGCTGCTCAAAGCACAGGGCTGGAGTGATGGTGGCTGGGCAAATCACCCATCCCAGACCTCACCGTGGCCATTCCCTTCCATAAACACAGGGTAAGCTGTGGTCTGTGTGGGATTTGTGCAGCCAAGGGGAATGAATATGTGTGCATCTGGGCAGGGGATGGCACACGTGGCCTGTCACACATGGCCTGTCACAGCTCTCCTGCCCAGAGAAGCAGAGGTGGAGACTCAAGGCCAGGTTGGATGTGGCTCTGACCAAGCTGCTCCAGTTGAAGATGCTGAAGGGGGTTGGACAAGACAGCCTTTAGAGGTGCCTTCCAACCCACACAGTCCAGATTCTATGATTCTGTGTCACGGAAGAGGCTTCACCAGGGGCCACCGGAGCGTGCAGCTGGTGCTGGCGCAGCGTGTGAGTGCTGGGCAGCAGAGCCACCTCCAGCTCCATCTGTCCCCTCTCCTTTGCCACGGACCCCTGTGTGAGGAATTTTCCACTGTACGTGCACATCAGTGCATGCAACATTCAAACTTTGCTCTGGGTGCCCAGGGGAGCCTCGGGGCAGCGAAATATGTGGGTGGGAGGTCTGCAGGGCTCAGAGGGATAGAGCTGGTGTGGCCCCTCACAAGTCCCGGATGTGGCAGGGTTTGGCATCACCCCCAGCCCCAACATTTCAAACATTTTCTCTCCCAGCAGAGGCTGAAGCCCTCCTCATCAGCACTCCCGCTCTCCGTCCCAGCCCTCGCGTTCTCCAGCACCATCCTTGCAGCAGAGCCAGCTTTTCCCTTTTCCACACCAGCACCTCCCTGAACCTGGAGCCAGGGCGGGTGAGCTCCCAGCCCCCAACAGAGCAAGGCAGAGAGATGGAAGATATTGTTTTTCAGGTGGAATAGCTTCCAAAACGCTACATTTGCAGTCAAAGTGCTGTTTGGAATGCATATGAACCACTGCCTGCAGCAATGAGAAACAAAGCCATTAAAGTTTAGATAGCAGTGTTTTTATTTTTAACCAAATGAGTCAGTCTCCCCTCCAGCTCTGAGCAGGAGAGGGGGAGAAAGTTGGGCAGGAGAGTTCAGAAAGCCTTAACCCCGCTGGGACCCTGCTGCAGGGAAGGTTCAAGCAGTCTGCTCTGTTTAATTGTGCCCAGAAAAAGTATTTAAGCTGAGGTTGTTGTTGTTTTGATGGTGCCTTGGCAGGGTGGGAATTTTGTTTGTTTCCCTGGATTAGAATTTAAAAATATAGTTTGAGGACACTTAATGCATCTCTCTTCCCTCCCCACACCCAGAAGGCCTCATGTTGGCTTTCCTTTCTCCTGCATCCCGGGCTGGGGGAGGTGAGCACCGATGTGTTCCCCAGTCTGGAAGGAGAGTTTGGGATACTGCAGGCTCCCCGTTGAGCTTCCCTGTTAATAAGAACGTGCTGAGGGAAGAGGATGGCCCAGGGAGCCGGCCCGGTGTGGTGCTGTGCGTCCGTGGTGTCTGTGTGTGTGAGCTGGGTGTGCTCCCTGCCACACCAAGGCCAGGCTGCAGCTGCTCGCTGAGCACGTCCAGCACCAGGCACGAACTGCATTTCAACAAGAACATGGTGCTGGCTACTCCTCCAGCAGTTTCCCTCTCTATCCCAGCCTGTTTCCAAGGCTCCTATCCCTGTAGCATCTCTAAGAAGATGGATCCAGCTGTTAAAATATGCCTGTGCTCGTGCTGTCCTCCTGAGCTGCCGCTGGGAGGCCCAGCCCTGCAGCCCCAGGCATCTCAGCACATCCTTAATTTAAACCTCAGGCCCTTGTGCTGAATTGGGCAGCGAGTGCCTGGCCCCTTGCAGGAGAAAAACCCCAAATCCACGGAAAATTACAAAATTACATTCCTGCCTCTATTTATTGGTTTTCCATGCCATATGGAAATTTGTGTAAATAAACAAATGAGAAAGAGGCCCCGGAGCTCTGGTGAGTTTGCCAATGAGCCACCAGTGCTCCAAACATTGGCCATTGTTGATGCTTTAGGAGATCAGAGGGAGAGAAATGAATTCTGGCTCCAAGAGTTGTCCAGAGACACGGCTTCTTTTCTTTTTTTCCGACACAATACCTACTGTTCTCCTGAAGAGCCATCCCAGCCTCCCCCAGCTGCTCCAGTGAGTGATGACTGTTCAGCCCCATCCCAGTCAGGCTCAGAAAATCAGGCTGCTCATGTGCCTTTGGATGTGGAGCAGGTTTCTTGGCAAGCAAATTCTGTTTACCAAATTCTGCATGTGAAGAGTGTGAACTGGCAGAGGAGCAGTGCACGGCAAAGTTAAAACTGAAGGAATGTGCCCATTCTCACCCTCTGATGGGGGGTTGGGGCTCTTCCACTCCCCACAGGAATAAGGCTTGATCCCACACGGGCTTCTCGAATGACTCCAATGCTTTTCTGGAAGTAGAGGTGGCAGCAGGAGGCAGAAGGAGAAGCTTATCAACCCTTATATATTATAACCTTCTCCATGGTGGTTTTTTTTTTTAAAGTTATGGGGTGATGAAAGCTGTTCCTTTTTGGATCCCACACCTTGGGAAACAGGAAAAAAACACCATGAGCCAGGTACCATCATCTGAGCTTGGCTGGACCAAAAGTTCATATCCAAAGTGTGAGTTTTGAGTAGCTTTTTGTACATATACATACATTTACATGCATATTAAAAATGTATGTCTGGCTATGTATGCGACTAATTTGTGTATATCAGTTTTAAAAAGTGGTTCACTTATAGAATCACATCTTCCTCTCATTTTCCTTGCTTTTTCTAGGACTCAGCAGTCTTTTTTTACAGGATGAGGTTTGTTTTTATTATTATTTCTTGACTCAGCTTGGGAGGAAAGCTGGGATCTGCAGAAGACAGGGAGAAGTCTGAGCAAAATCTTCCCAGTAAAAAAAAAGCTGCTTCTGTGAATTAAAGCTGGAGGAACACCTCTCAACTATTCAATTTCCCTGCTTGTTATTAATTAAGTTCAAGTTCAAATATTTTTGGCATAAACATTACCATTTGTGCTTTGAACATGTACAATGCTTCATATGTGCTAGATGCTGTTACTGTTTCAAAAGATTTATGTCTTGAGTAAATTATGATTTGGGTAATTGCATTCTGTCCACCCAAATCCATCCTGCAGCTCCACTGAAGTGTGGAGCCCACCTTCCCTGCCCGGTGCTGCCACGTGTGATTAAACATCTGCTGCCCGTTCCCTGTGGGAGCAGGGATGCGTTCCAGTGGAGGGGTCGGGGTTGGTGAGGTGACACCACTCAACAGAGGTCTGCCCACAGCAGGAGTGTTGAGGCCATAGTGGGTGGAGCAGGTGGAAATGGATTTGCTTTCCACCACACTCACAGTTCCGTGTTGGGCTGGGCAAAGAGTTCATAAGAAGCTCTAGATTTTGTGTGACCAATGTTTGGCTCCTCACCAGCCTTGGCTGTGAGAACAAGCACACCCTCAGGCTGGGGGATGCTCTCTGGGAAGATGAGGGGAGTCCCACGATGGTGGTGCCTTCCCCTGATGGGTTGAACAGGTGCTGATGTTAACAGGGGACTCAGACTCTCATGGTATTTCTCTTCAAGCTCCCCATCCGGGCCCATTAAACTTTGCAGTTTTGTGTAGGTATAGCCGAGCTGGCCATGGTGTGCTGGCCCGGATTTGGGCTGTGCTCTGGCCAAGCCTTCCCTGTGTTTCATTAGTGAGCTCCATAACTCTGTGGGTGCATGGAAATTCATGGGCATGTCAGATCTGCAGGTGCACAGGGAAACGAGCACAGGGCCTTGTGTAGGGGACTGAAATGGTTCTGAAATGTGGGCCATATCAAGCTCTGGAACTCAATTGTTTGGTGGAAACAGCCCTGAACCCTTAAAACCTTTTGAGTTGAGTCTGTAAAGTCACTTTTCACTTGCTTTAGGCTTCTCTTAGCTCTGCAGTGGACACTGGCTCTGACACAGACAAAGCAACGAACGTCCACAGCTCTGTCTGAAGGGTCCCCTGAAGTGCCTGCAAAAATGGGTGCATTTGGAGTAAAAAAAGACAGAAAAGCTTCCATCAAGACAGATTTCCTTCTCTGGAGTTATTTCACTTGTGATATGAGTGGAAACAGCAAGTTCCCACTTCAGTCAACAGCTCTTGGGAGGGGTCTGATGTTCATCAAATGTTGAGGCTCCTTCAGCTCCTCCAGGCTCTCAGCAGAAACACTGGGCATTGCTCGGTGCTGTGCTGTGAGCCCCGAGCTCTCCCAAACAGGGAGGGGAGAGGATGGAGCACAGTGATGTGTTTGTCCTTTAGCTCTGAGTAGGCTGGGAGCAGGAGCAGGTAAATGGAATTTTAATTTCTATTTTTCCATTTTTACCACAGTCACTTGGGTCTGGAGCTGCAGCTGTAAGAGGAGAGACATGATTCTACTGATGAAAGCAGGAGAATCAGCCTTCAAGGGCTCTCCAGTGGGCTGAGACTAACATGAGTCATCAGTCATGGGGTGACTGGGGGTATTAACATACTTTTGACTAACATTTGCCAGCACGAATGCAAAGCAGAATGAATCTGACAAATCCAGAGTTATCCAACCTCCTGTGCTTGGGGCAGCTACCAGAACGTAGAACTCAGAACTTCTGCTAGGGCATGTTTCATGTTCATCCTCAGAGTATGTGCAGCCCAGGATGTCCTGTACACAGCTGATTCTCCAGGCTGGACTTTTTGCGCAGAGCCTGTTTCTTCACAGTCATGGGCATTTTTGGATCATTTTCCATCTTTTTCACCTTGGTGTGGCTGTCACTTCCAGCAGGTCTGTGGATACATGGATGCAATAGCCACAGTGCATTCACCGGGAAGCTGGGCAGCAGAGATGTGAAAGGGCTGACGTGTCCAGACATGCAGGGCTCGCTGACCTCTGCTGGGGAGGTCATCTGTGCATTTGGAATTCTGTTGTTGCTACTCCTAATGAGTGAGCAGACAAAAATAAGTCCTCAAACTCACCCCAGATCAAGTTCTCAGGTGGAAAAAGAAGACACCCTTCACCATTCTCAAATATACGGTACAGGTTGCCCAGTGAAATTGTGGACATTCCATTCCTGGAAGTGTTCAAGGCCAGATGGAGCTCTGAGTAACCTGGTCTAGCAGAAGGTGTCCCTGCTCATGGTGGAGAGGTTGGAAGGAGCTGATCTGTAAGGTCCCTTCCAACCCAAACCATTCTGGGGTTCTGTGGTAGCCCTAGAATGAGCCTGTCTTGGGGTGCAGCTTATCTGGCACACCATGGTAGTGGGGGATGATGTTGAAAACCTATGGAAGCAGGAATAATAAAAATAAATGTCAGCAGCAGAACCACTGAGAAGCTTCCTCTGCTGAGGGCTGGCTTGTTAGTCCTTGGGAATTACTGTTTTTCCTGGTAAATTCGTCAGTTTTTGAGGGTAGAAAACGTGACCTCGCTGTACTCACAGAAATTTGCTATTTTATACGTTACTGCCAGCATGGATCTTAATCAACCAGAAAAACTCAAAATGACAAACAAACAAGAGACAGCTTTTCTATCTGAGGTTCATTAGCTCCCAGCGACCTTTCAAATCCGCAAGAAACCAAAGAGAAATGTTCAGAAAACGGGAGGGCTTTCAAGGCATTTTGCCAGTAATTTCCACCTATTCCCCAGTTCCCCCTCAATAATGAATGGCATTTCTTGATTGTTTTCCCAAGATTTGCTTTTATCTGAGCAAATGTGGACTGGAACTTTGACCCACACCATACGAGGACGGGAGGCAGAGTCTCCCTGGAGGAATGGCGCACACATTGTGTCTTGCAAAGTTATTTGAAGCCGACTTTCAAGGGCATCGTTGTCTCCATCTGGGAGGCTGCAAATGTGAGCAAAGGGCAGCCTGGCTCATGCTTGGCACAAGCACACACCAGGGAGCCATCAGCACTCTGTGCTGCAGGGGTTACGTGCGGGTTCATGAGGAGCCAGCACGGACCTGGGCTCTGGAATGCATCCAGCACTGGGCAAGGAAAGTAAAGGAAGAGCTGAATGCGGATGATACATTCTTTGGGGTGCCCCTGGACCCCCAAAGAGAACCAGCGAACAGAAAGCAGAGCCAGAGAGCATCACTTCATGGATACCGACAGGCCAGTTTCAGGGGGCTTCTCCATGGCAGGCTCCCAGGGCCAGCTCCTCAGCTGGGGTGAATAGACCCCACTTTTGGTCTGTCTGAGCTTACCCCTCTGCACCTGTACTGGCAGTTCTCCTTCCTGGGTGATTTTGAACTGGTGGGCTTCCTTGCCTAGCAGAGGCAGCAGATGAATTCTTTCATGGAATCAACGACTCATAGAATAGTTGGGGTTGGAAGGGATCCTAAATATAATCTCATTCCGATGTCACTGCCATGGGCAGGGACACCTCCCACTGTCCCAGGTTGCTCCAAGCCCCATCCAGTCTGGCCTTGGACACTTCCAGGGACCCAGGGGCAGCCACAGCTTCTCTGGGCACCCTGTGCCAGGGCCTCGCCACCGTCATAGGGAAGATTTATTTTCTAATATCTAATCCAAACCTACCCTCTGTCAGTTTGAAGCCCTTCCGCCTTGTCCTGTCACTCCAGACCCCTGTAAATAGTCTCTCTCCATGTTTCTTGCAGGCTCCCTTCAGGTCCTAGAGGGCCACAATTAGGTCACTCCAAAACTTCTTTTCTCCTGGCTGAACAATCCCAATCCTCTCAGCCTTTCATGAGGCACAGAATCTGTCCTCTCACCAGTCCTTCATCTTGAGACCTTGTCACCTTGTCCAAGCAGAGCAATGACAACAGGATCATTGCTGGGGTGGAAAGAGGAGGACTGTTTTAACTATAAGTAAAACCACTTGAGGCCATGTTGTATCTTCTCAGAAAGTGCTGCTCTGCTGGGACCACAGCTGAAGAATGACTGACTGTAGATGAAGAACAGAGAAAGGCAGACAAAGCATCAGCAGGAGATGAAACGTTCAGACTAGGAAGAAAAAGAGGGCCCTGAGGGCATCTCTGGAAGATGTTTTCTGTGTTTTACTGACTTGTTTTGATGGGGAAAAAAAAAGGATTTTTCAAAGAAGAGACGTAAGATGTCACACATGTATTTACAAGACTGTAGTCCACCCTGACAACCTCCATGAACTCTGTGCATCCAAGAAAGAAGTTGAAGAACTTCTGAAAAGAGATGAAAACTAAGAGTTGAAAACATAGGCTAGAGGATGGAAACTCCCTTTCCTCCTGCCAAAAGAGAGCTTGTGGTGGGACCTGTCCTTTCGGCCTGAATGCAGCCCCCACCAAGATCACTGGGAGTTACTGGGATCCAGCAGGACTGGAATCCAGTTTCATCCAGGCCACTGGCAGCATGGAGGAACAGGAGCCCAGGGCTGAAGAGCGATGAAGCCAGAGAAGGTCTACGTCACACAGGAGCAGCTGGGCAGGATAATTTGCCATCTGTGCTGAGTGGTTTCACCCCAGTGCTGCCGGTCACACCAGAGCGCGGAATCGAGAGACGCCTCTTATTTATTGTGGGGAGGGGAGGAAGGCGAGGGGGAGAAACCATCTGTGGAAGGGAATCGGGCCAGGATGTGGCCTTGGAGGGTCACATCCAGAGGGGCTGAGCTAGGACGCACCTGGCATTTATCTGGCATCTGTGAGAGCGTGCAACAGGGGTGCTGAGAGCAGCTGTGGGAAGCACGTGGCTCGGGCTGTGAGGGGCAGCAGGGACAGGCTGGTGGTGTCAGGGATTGGGAAAGGACAGGGGGTGCTGACTGTGCTTTGTTTCTACAGCCAGAGCATCGGGGTTCTCAGCCTGGGGGTCTCCCACCCTGGCGGCCCTGCTGCTACATGGATTGGGATACCACCGGGGAAAGCAGGAGGAAAAGGCACTGGGTCTAGGAACAGAGGGTAAAGGTTGGCTGAAAGGTGTGTAGGGGCTGGGAAGGAAAAGGAACACATTTTAAAGTCACCTGTAAATTCATATGGGAAGCTCTAATGGTCTTTAACTCCCAGGTCCACCGTTCAGTGCCTCTCTTCATCACCCTCCCAGCCTGGAAGACCAGTGAGCAGAGGATCTTCCGAGCAGAGGTTAATGCACTGCAGTGCTGGGGGCAGCATCCTTGACAGGATGAGCCACCTTCGTCTCCCCGATTTCGGACAGCACTGCAGCCCTATAAGAAACCAAGGGGAAAACAAAGAAGTGTTGATAGGCTTCTCTGGACTTGGACTGTTAATTCGAATCTGGCTGGAGGCCATTAGTGTTTTCACACTATTACCTTCTAATGGCTTCTTGCTCTTGGCTCAGCTCTTCCTTGGCAAGTCACAGCTGCGAGCTTCGCTAGCTGTAGGCTCCCAGTTAGCCTCTTGCTGGGAATCTCACTCAAGATTATGACTTGTGTCCGTGTTAGGAAAATAGCCTGTGTGTAGCAGCTGCTGTCAGACCCTCTCCTTCCAGCACTCCCTCAACAGGTGTGAGGAGCTGTTTTCCTGCCTCCACGGGTGGATCAGCTGTTCCAACAGAAGGTGCACTTGTAATCCATCCCCGCTCGCTGTGCTGCCACAGTCACAGGGAGCTGCTGCTAAACCCGAGGCAGGTTTTGCTCAGGGAACTGCATTCTTTAGCTCAGGTGCTGGAAACTCGCAGTGCAATCCATCCAACTCTCAGTGCTTCATCCAGAGCTGCAGTTTTGCCTCTGGATTTCCTCCCCAAGGCCCTGCTCTCCGCTCAGGAGCTGCTGAGGGAGCTGTCATGACACCGCTATGTGAGATACCTGCTGCAAAGTGTGCCTCCTCCCCATGCTGCAGGAGTAGAAGACTTCACACTCTCTAGCCCTTGATTTTGCCATCCTCATCCATCAAGACTGGATTTTTTTTTCCCCCCCAAAGTTTATACTCCAGGAAAACTGCAGGAAAACCCCATGGTTTCTTACACCAGAGGTCAAACCAGGTCATCCCTTTGGACTTAGGATCTATGTTTCCATGAGAAGATCACATCAAAGACCTGTGTAGGGCAGTACGGCCTTACCATTTCCAGGACCAGATCGCTGAGAATCAATAATCTCCAATGTTTCCACAGCTTCTCCTCTGGGATTCAGAAAGAGCTGTTGGGTGGGTGGATTAAGAATCAGCCCTGCTGTCTCTTTTCCATGCTCATTCTGAGGATGACATGGGAGACTTCAATGTGCAGGTCCAGCTGACTGGTGTGAAATTAATTTAAAATTCAAAAAGTAAATTAGGGGGGAAAAAAAAGAAGCCTCTAAGAGTTCCATGGAAAATCAATTACCCAGCACATGAAGGTGACGATGAGAACACTGCTCCACAAAAAGAGCAAAATTCCCTGCAATTCTAATCTCTTCTTCCTGCAATTTCCCTCCCATCCCTTGTGATGCTTTAAGAGATGGATGGCTTTCTTTCTCTAGTTTTAGATATGCTTATTGGGGCTGGAGGGTGGAGAGACCAAGAGAGAAAAGACTGTTCCAAAAAATGTAATTAAGGTAATATTACGATGTGAATTACATATTACATTTTGTTTAGAGCTATTATTGGCTGGAATGGCTCCGAAATTGAATTGTGCTGCAGATTCCTCGCTGATTTTACCCACACTCACTCACGGGCAGGGATTGCATTAGACCTGGGGAAGAGGAAAGTGTGGATGGAGGAGGGGATCCAGCTGGGAAGGAGGGCTCTGTGAGTAATTTCTTCCCTTGCAGAAGCTTTCATCAGACACACAAAGAACCACATTAAAAATTACTCTACACCCGTCGAGCCAAACTGAGTCGATGTGTTCACCACGAACTCGTATTTGGGGACAGTGAGGACGTCTCACTGTCCTTAATCAGATCTTCTCTGCCAAAGTGGTCACTTGTGGTGGAGGGGCTCAAGGGGTATTTGCTCACCACAGCCTGTCTGAGAAGGCAGAGGTGCTGCACAGCCACTAAAAGCTCTGACTTTCCCCTGCTTTCACTCAGGGCTGCTCTGAGATGGGTTTAATCAAGCAGACAGCTCATCAGTCCCATCTCTGCTCACTCCCACACCCTGATGTCCTTCTGGAGACAGTGATGGGCCGAAGGGTAACAGCATCCCCACCCAAGGGGTGTAGTGAGAAGGGGAGTGTGAGACATTCACTGCATGGGCAGCAGGACAGAAGATCCCAGGTTTCCTGGTGCTGTTGATTGTGGCTTCTCCAATGTCTGATAAAGCTCCTATCTCTTTCCTCCACTTGGCCACCTATTTCTTATGCAACCTGTAGGAACGTGATAGCTTTGCATTAGCTCCTCTTAAATTGGTTGACACTGGCATTCAGGTTCAGAAATTATGAGGAAGGGAGGGATGAGAGAGAGAGAAACACCCTGCCAGCACAGCTACAGTAATTCAGAAAATGAAAAAATTATGAGGTGCTGCTATGCAAGAGAGATCCACAGCTGAGGGGTGGGGAAAGGCAGGTAAGAGGACATAGAGCTGCTGTGTGTTAACATTCGTGTCCTCGTTCTCCAATTCCTTGTTCCAGCATTCAGGTTTCTGTGTCTTTGTTCCCTTTTGCACCAAGGCATTGCCCCTCCCAAGCTGCCCTCTCAGCTGCTCTGCGTTGGTCTCTCCGTTTTGAGAGATGAGGATGCTGCTCGCGGCGGGAGAAGTTTGCTGGGTGATCTGATGTGGTGGTGTGGTTTTGGCAGCTGACAGATGTGCCCTGGGAGGGCTGTGCTGGGAAGAGGCTTTGGATGAGCTGCCGTCTGCAAAGGGGGAGAGGGAAACTATTTCTTACCTGCTCCTTCCTTAAACCATCTCCCATCTGAATAAAGTGGGGGTATTAGAAGGGGATTATCTACCAGCAGGAGAGGTGTAATTCATTTCTGCCACTGTCCGTGTGTCAGGTTTGATTTTAATTTCAGATAATGTCAAAGCCAGATTAAAGCCCCATCGTCTAGGTAGGAAAAGAGACCCATCCTTCCCCCTCACCTCCCTGAGCTGCCAGGAGAGGGGCTGCCATCCCTCCCTCCTCTCCCTTCAAACACTCTTGGGTCAGGGCACGCCATGAAGGCTCCTGCATGGGAGGTTGGACTCCCTTCTCCTTCTCCTCCCAGACCCTGTCCCTGGACACCAGAGCCCCTTACCCTCCATAAGTGATGCTTGTGTGGTGTTAGGGTGCTTTATCTAGGGATAAGGAAGGGATCTGGGAGGCAGAGATGTAGTGTCAGCTGTGGACACTGGGAAAATGAGGTTCCAGTGCAGAAGAATGTGAGGGAAACAATGAGACCTGAGGAATGTCTGGGTCGGCCACTAAAGAACAAGGTGAAAGCAGCATTTGTAGAGCTCCCCGTTATGCCTGGCTGTTCCCCAGTGCCCTTCCAGAGGTGCCTGCAGAGTAAGAAAGGGTTATTGGTTCAAGAGGTTTATTCCTGGCTCTGCCAGAGACACACAGAATTTAGGAACACTTAGAATGGCATCATCAGATGAAAAAGACCCCTAAATTAGACACCTCTCTCTGTACTTGACAGCTAATGAGAAGCAGTGTGCATAGAGGGTGTTTTACCTTTCTGGGAAGTCATTCTTTGGTGGTTTAATGTTATTCCTCCCTCAGCCTCTCCCTTGTGCACGCTGGGTCAGAGTCAGCTCTGCTGAGATCCAGGAGCTTGCTCCAACTCCTGCTCCTGCTACCTGTGGCTCTCCAGGTTTGCAGGTTTGGGTGCTGCAAAAATGGAGCCTTTTGGCTGGGGTAAGGACGTTTTTAACTGCTTTGAGATGTTTGTGTGGAAGGAGGGGAAGTGCCTGCTTATATCTTCTTCCCTGAGTGAATGCAGATACGTAATTCCTGCTTCAGCTCATACAACATTTAAAGCCAAGTGCTTCTGACAAACAAGAGGGAAGATAGACTTTATTAAAAATAAAAATAAAATCTCTTGAGATCTGATCAGGCACTGATAACTCCTCCTGGGCTTTGCTAGTATTTTGTTCTGTTTCGCAGCTATCACAGGCGGCGGCAGTGAAGAAACGCTGCTCTGATATCGATATAACAATCCTGCCGTGGAGCTGCGTGTGTGCAGGTGGAGGGGTGATTTTGATGTTTATCATGACAATTAATGTGCTACTGCACTCTTTTCATTACAACTGTATTGAATCTGAGACAGAGTCAATCCAAACAACCGGCTGGGCCTTCCCACTGAAAAAAAAATATTAAAAATATGATTATTTTGAAATATGATTAAAAAATACTGAGTATAAAGAATGGCCCTGATGCTCAACGTGCTTCTTCGTCCTTTGTTTGCTCTCTCCATCCTTCCCCAGCTGAAATGCAGCAGCTGTTCCCAGCTGTGCCACGTGTACCAGCACAGCCCCAGCCCAGAGCAGGACACTGCCCTGGGGGAAGGTGATCACAACCTCAACACCTCAGTTTTACAAAATTCAGGTTTTAGAAAATGCAAATAATTTGTATTTTGTTGCATTCTGCCACATCTGCAGTGAGCTGTGAGCCCAAAAACGTGTCCTGGGGAAAAGGCCACTTTGCTTTTCCAAAGTACCAGTTTGCACTGTGGCTTCCATGTCACCTTCTGGCAACACCAGCAACACCCAAGGAGCGACTCCCATGTCCCACACAGTATGGGGCCATCATAAAGCAAGGAGAGGGATGTGAATAAGGTCACATTTGGTCTGGCCCAGATAGTATGAGATTTGTATGCCTCACTGCAGGGTCCCAAAGAAACCTGAATCCAGCTCAAATTTTATCTAAATATTCGTTGTGTTCTGCCCACAAGTACCAGCAAAATCATGTGTGTCTGCCTAACCCTGCCTTCCTCGGCTGCTGCATGTCCCAGAGCAATGGGAGAAGGGAACTCCTTGGATGGAGGATATGGAAGATGTGGCTTGGTGGATTGTTCCTGAAGAAGATAAATTCTATGCCTCAGAGCTCTGCATAAATCCAAGATTTTGGGGATTACCAGGTGCTGGAGAGACCTAAAGCTTAAGTTTGGAAACAGCTAATGGTGGCTGCTTGGATGCTTCTCAGTGCTGGAGAGAAGCTGGGTGTGCTTCAGGCTGGCACTTCCCAGGTACCCATAGGGAAGAGGGCTCCAGGACCCTCCAAAATCCCTACAAGGCCTTTGATATGGTGCTGAGAGTGCAGGCAGTAAATGAATTGACACCACCACACACCCAGTGCCACTGGACTCCGTTTTGGGGCACATCCCTCCAAACTGGGGCCTGTGAGCTGGCACTGCTGGGTGAAATGCTCAGCAGTGCTTCAGTCATGGCTGGTCAGATGTCTGGGATGCACAGCTCCATCAACGAGAAGAGCCTGATGCTAACTGAGTTAGGCCAGGGATGAGCAAAAACCTGTCATGAGCCAATAGATCTGATTTGTGTTTGAAAAAATCCCTCGTGTGCCATAAATCTGTCAGCTCTCAGGGAGACAAAACAAAACTAAATAATCCCCTTGGTCTGATTTAAACCCAGGCTTGTTTCTCAAACAAAACCCTCCTGTCTCGCAGCCACGGGAGATGGGGAAACTGAGGCACAGCCAATCCACAGCCTCCACCCCTGCCCTCCAGTGTCATTATCTTGCACGGCTGCGAGAGCAGAGATACACAGAGGAGCGCTGGGAAATATTCCTATTGATCGGAAATGAATAATTATCACCCGCTCCCTGTTCCAGGGCCTCGCGGTGAGCGGAAGAGCGGAAGCACTAAGCGGGATTAATAACTACTTTTCATTACTTTTAATGCAAACTATTGATTTTAAAGTGTTGTAGGGTATGACAGTTTATTACAATAAGACAATAAAACAGACTATATGAAATAATTGAGAATAATCTCTTCCCTTTTCCTGCACGACACAAGGACATTATGTTCTGTGCATGTGGAGACATTTATGGCAAACTCTATCCAGCAATGGCAGCTTAAGCACTCTATAAAACAGCACTTTGGAGCTGGAGTATTATAAATAATAGGCAATAAAACTGGTAAATGGGGCTTTAATTTGATTCCATTATGTCACCGAATGACAGCAAGGAGGGGGCAGAGCAGGGAGGGGAGGCGACGCCGAGCTCTGTTGGGGAGCCCTGGATGCTCCGTGATGGAACAGACCACAGCAGTGCCTGAGGGCCAGGCCGTGCCAAACCCCAGCCCAGCCGTGGGCTCGATCCTGCCAGGTGACATCCAGGGAGTCCCTGCGGGGCTCCTGCTGCAGCAGCGCTGCAGTGGCAGCAGGGACACTGCTGTCACAGGGCTGAAGGCTCACAGAGCACGGCTGGGTCCCTAGTGAGCCAGGAACCAAATGTTTGGGGTACTATCCCAAAACCTCCACACTGCTGCCAGGCCTCTGACTGCAGGCGCTCCCTTTTTCCAAGTTTTTTGCCCCAAACTGGCCTGTGCTGCCCTTCCCAGCCACAGCTCTGGTGAGCACAGTGACCCTGCGGAGGTTCCTGCACAACTTTCACTGTTCTCAGCAGAAACTCTCCTCAGGAAGAGCTGCTGCCTGCCAGGGACTGGGCTACACCTGATCATCAGGCTCAAATCGAGTACACCCCAAAGAGCGCTCAGTCGAAATGACCACCAGGAAGAGATGGATTTTATTCCTCAGCACACTGGAAAATCCTGTGCCAGGGGGGTCTCTGCAAAGATCCAGGAGAAACCACTGTGCACCATCACTGCTTCCCAGCAGGAATGCCCCTGGCACAGAGGGTGGGATTTGGGGTGGGCTGGGGGTGCAGGGGACCATAACAGACCACACAGCTTCTGGCTCAGGGCTCCTGGCTCCCTCCGGAGTGCTCAGACAGGGCCATTACCCACGGATGGCTTTGCTGGGCCAGCCATTTGTGAAATGGGCTGGGAGTCTCAGCCCAGTGCTTTCCACTGGAAAGCTGTTCCTGCTAATTGGGCCCCTCCTCGTCAAGGCTGGGGGGTGAATGTACCAGAGGGGTCAAGGGCCAAATGTGGAGAAGGGGCTGAGGAAGGCTTGGACATGTTTCAGTGCCCTGTTGCATGGTTCTCTCCAGCCCATCAGGTCATGTATGGAGCTCTTGTGCTGTCCATGTACCCTCTGCTCATCCTCACCCCTCATCCTTACTGCCTAAAACACCTCCGAAAAAGGACTCAAAGGCTCTGGTACAGAAAAGCACCTGGGCAGGGACTGATCTTGGTGCACAGTTGGGTCTTTTCCACTCCCTCAGGTCCTTATGGACCCCAGAGGATCTGAAAGGTGGGGGAGGAGGCAGTTCATCATATCCCTGTGCCTGGAGTGTGAAATGAGGCTGGTCAAGACCTACGTGGACCTTCCATGGCCCAGTGGGATCATGCTAAATTGCTGTGCGCTGGCCCAGTTAATGTGAAATTGGAAAGGGCTGGAGAGGAGCGAACAGCCAGGACCTGGAGACCACAGGTGGGATGGTCACATCTGGCCTGAGCTCACTCGTGCAGATGGAGCACTGGGGGGCTGCCACCTGCACTCTGCAGCCCTGGAGAGCCTCCCCCAGAGAGGACAGAGCTCCCCTGGAGATGTGCAGCACCAGCTCCCCTCCTTCCCAGCCCTCCTGTCCCCCTCCCAGACACGTCTGCCGTGGCCCCAGCTCCCCGAACACATCATTATTGCTGTGAGGATTTTTGCAAAGTGAGGGAGAAGCGAGGCAGTGATACCTCTTCACTTTGTTTTCAGTTCCAAAACCCCAGCTCTTCCCAGATTCTTCTGTAGAGAATCTTGGTGTCCCTTGGGATTTTCCAGCCTCTTCCCTAAGCATATAATCAGGGTTGTTTTAAGAGAGGGGATTACACACACAGCAGAGCAGAGAAGCCCCATCAAAGCTTTTTGGAGCTGCTCTATACCCAAAACAAGCAGCACAAGGGGAAGCACTGAACTAACTTTGCTGCATGTGCTGGGGAGGCAAGGAGCAGGTTTGGGCTCTGGATCTTAATGGGCTTTTCTTTTGGTCACTGAATTCTGATTGCATCAGGATGTGCATGTCCCATCCCATGGCCCTGAACACTGATGATATTATAGAATCATGGAATATTGGTTTGTTGCACACTGGGTAACATCTGATTTTTGTGGACAACAAGATCAGTAAGGTTGGAAAAGATGTTTAAGATCATCAAGTCCAACTGTAGACAAGTCCACCCAGGACTGGCAGCTTCGCACGGAGGAGACAGACTGCAAAGAGGGCAGGAAGCAACAGTACTGGGAGAGGAGCTGCTGGTTGGGAATTATCATAGGAAAGACTTTGCAGAGAGTGAGGGAAGGCTGGAGATGGGAAATAGACCTGCCAGAACAGGAGGGCACAGTTCATTCCTGGTGCGGGTCCAGGGAGATGACATCCAGGATTAATTGGGGTCTGCAGGAAAGGGGAGAAGACAGGGACAGCCAGGAGAAGGGGTGGAGGGGAGCGAGCTGGCTTTGGGGAGAGGTGGAAGGGGGGTGGTGGGACAGGCACGTGATGGTCTCTGTGGGGTGACTGTTGCCTCCACAGCCCACTGGGAGCCCTCCTGGGTGGCTGCAGGAGGCTGTGGTGAGGATGGGCAGCTGGTGCTGCTCCTGCTGGGCGTAAGGTTGCCATGGCAACCAGCAGCCTCCCAGGAGGAGGAGGAAGAGGAGGAAAGGGAGGAAGAGCAAGTCAGCATGTCCCATCATGGGGTTTGAGCAGGGAGTTTTGTACCAGGAGAAAGGAGCAACATGAACCCCATGGGGCCGCGGGTGTGTGGTGCCCACTGTCCCCTGGCCATGGAGGACGCCTGGTCCAGCTTTCCTCCTTGACCATCCACCCCAGTTTAGTTTCCATTAGACCTGAACATCTTAATGTAACTCCAAACAATGCACTTTCCTGCTCCAGAGGGGCACCCATGGAAAAATTACCATTCGGAGACATTTGAGCACTGGGAGAGCTGGTGAGGAAGAAACACCCTGCTCTGGGTTATTCCATTTTACTGCCATTCTTCTGGAACCCAAGGAAGGGCTACAGAGGGGATAGCGATTGCTTCACACCCTTTTGTCCGAGCAGTAAATCTGCCAGCTAAAGTGTTTCAGGAAATAAAGGGTGAAATGCTCTGAATGCACAGACTCCTGCACACACGCACACACAGATGCAACTACTCATTTCAGTGCTTGGGGAAATTGGTTTCATTTCTTCATGGAATATCTGTACTTAGGCCCAGAACTGGCTTTCCACACATTTGTCTAGTGCAGCTCTGTCACACACCTGGAGGAATTAAGCAGTTGCCTGTAATTACATGGCTAATGAGGGGAATTGATTAATGAGATGGGGTCAGGTAGCTGCTGTGTGGGGCAGGAGGGGCCGAGCATGACCCATCATGGGACAAAACCCCGGGGAGGCACCCGGGTGGACAACAGGAATGATGCAAAATGGAAGGTGAGACAAGGAGCGAGGACTTTGCCAGGAGGCTCAGCCAGACTCTCTATCTGAGAAATCAAGCTGTGAAAGCAGTGAGAAGCAGGTGTGATCGGTTTTCTGCCTGCCTCAGGATGGGGTTGGGATGGAAAGCTGGGGTGATGCGGAGGAAGAGACATTTCTGCATCTCTCCCTGCGCGCTGGCTCCAGGCCACCCAGGCTGAACACTCACAGTTTGCGCTGAAGTGTTGGAGAACTGAAAGGGCCTGAGGCTGTGCTGGCTGGTCCCTGGCATCTTGCATTTCAAATGCCTTCAGAATGATGGATTTGATGCTTCCCCTTTTATTTATTACATTTAAAACAGTTTTGCCAGGGGCGTAGCTCAAGAGAACAGGCAACTTACCTTGCTGAGGATCGCAGGAGCTGGACTGTGGGAGCTGCAGGCACGGCAAAGGCAGGACCCCGCCAGCAGCAGCCAGCTGTGCCGGGGGCTGGGAGCTGAGAGGGGCTGGGCTGGGCTGGCAGGACGGGTGTGCCTGCCCGAGGAGCAGGGGTGATTTGCCTGCTGTGCTCCCCTCCCGCCAGCCGGGCAGTTTTCATCAACACGAGGCAGCTGTAAATGTTCTCTCAGCGGCAGGGACCTGGGAGCTGAGAGTGCAGCTCAGCTGAGTGTGTTATTGGATTATCAGCTGATTAGAGCTGTTAAGAGCCCACTCTTGAATAATCAACATGGTGCTTTTTGGCTGCTGGGTACCGGTGGGAGGGAAGGGCGGCAGTGCAGAGCCTGGCTGACATTGATTCATGAGCAGACCCTGCTCCGTGGGGAGCTGGGATGCCCCACCTGCCCCACCCTTGCCGCAGATTCCTGTGCAAGCTGCACTGGGGTTCCTCTTCTTTCCCTGGCACAGGTTTCAATCCACGGGGGTAGGATCTGGAGAGTCTTGACCACCTGGGGAGATGCCCCTGCAGCCTGGTGGGGTGCTGATACTTGTGGTGTGCTTGGTCCACCCAGAGCAAGTACCCAGCATGCTGCAGACTTGGGCTGTGTGCTTGTGGCCCTGGAGAAGGGGGGTCCAGGTCTTGTGTGTGGTGATGGAACAGCTGAATCCCTGCACTGGCTGATATGATGGGAAGGCATGTGGGTGTCCCATTGCAAAAGGGGCTTGCTAGCCGGGGTAAGTGGCAGGGACATTTTTCCAGTGGTATAAGAGGGGTCAAAAGCTTAGAAGGAGTTTGCAGTGATGCACTGGAGTGGATTCCTGTTGAGACAAGGCAAGACAGAGGCCCAGGGATGGAGCTGAGTTAGCAAAGATTATGCTGGGAGCATTTTAAATGAAGACAACACAATGTTCCCTTTCCTCTGTCTCTCCTTTGTACTGACTGCAGCAGCATTTGGGTGATAGACAGAGCAACTGCAATGTGCCTGCTGGCCCTTCTTTCTCTTTCTTTTCCCCTTCTTTCTACTGTTAAAGGTTGGTTTGGCCTGCTGCTGAGTCACAGTTTCCCCTGGAGAATCCTCCTACAGCCCTCTTGCAGCAGGAGTCTTCTTGCTCTCCTTTGATGTGGAATTTTGCTGCCTGGAGCCGAGTCCTTCTGGTGGTCTTTGGCCTGGATACCACAATCCAACAGTAACTCCATGGGCCACATTCTTCCCTTCAGTCACAATGTTCCAGTCCCCAGTAAAATCAATGGCCTGACACAGGTGTGAGGGGAGAATTGGATATTACAAGGAATTATAAATCACAAGTATATTGACTGCGCCCTGATATTCAGGGGTCCTGAGTGACAGAGAATACCCCTCTCTCCACACCCTCCTCTGCTCTCTGTGCCTCTAAGCTCTAGGAGATGTTTCCCATGGGATATATTTCTTGAGTTTACAGAGCAGTGAAACCAAACATGCTCCAGGCTGGAAGGAACTGGTCTCAAGTTCATGCACAAAAGGGTTTGAAGAGGAAAGGGTTTAACAAGAGCGTGGGGTAAGGGAGAAGAAAAGAAGCCATGCATTAGATAACATGATTTATACATGTACAGCGCAATTTAGGGAAGGGAGCGTGTCCTAATTAGAACTTGCAACCTGTCAAAGAAGGCTCAAGCTGAAGACTTCTGCCTCCATGTTTCTTAGTAATTAGTAATTCTGTAATTACAGAATGCTTTTGGGTTGGAAGGGACTTGAAAGGTCATCTCATTCCACCCCCTGCCACGGGCAGGGACACCTTCCACTGTCCCAGGTTGCTCCAAGCCCCGTCCAACCTGGCCTTGGACACTTCCAGGGATGGGGCTATTGCTCCAAATAGCCTGATCCTTTTACCTTTTTTCCAGTGGTGCCAAGTGACAGGACAAGGAGTAATGGACAATAACTATAATACAAGTTCCACCCCAACCTGAGGAAGAATTTCCTTCCCTGGAGGGTGGCAGAGCTCTGGAACAGCTGCCCAGGAAGGTCATGGAGTCTCCTGCTCTGGAGACATTCCAAACTCCTGTGTCACCTGCTCTGGGTGACCCTGCCTCGGCAGGGGGGTTGGACTCGGTGATCTAACCCGAATGGTTCTGTGATTCTACACAGAAGGACAACGGAAAGTCTCCATCAGCTGAGCCTCATCCAGCCTCCATCTTCATTCTCCAAGGTCCTTGTGCAGGCACTCCTCCACGGGAACACCCGGTCATGGTCAGACCCCTCCCCGCACCTGCACTGCTCAGAGCCCAGGGAGGCAAAGGAGGATCTGGCTGTGCTGCTCAGGAAGATGGACCCTTTCCATTATACAATAATTAAATTGCCTGTAATTATGTTCTTGACAGAGAAATGCAGGCAGTAAATGATCCTAACATTCTGCGCTCCCTCCCTCTTCCCAGGACCCCCCCAGCTGCCCCTCCCCTCTAAATGCTGAATTATTTTACAGTTGATAGTTCCTTAGATTTGCCGACCTTTAAAAACTGAACACTACATGCCTGCTGAATTTTAATCAATTTATTTTTTTCAACTGGAAATGTCAGACTTCTGTACAGAATTACTTGGTGCCGGCTGATGTGACAAAGACTCAAAGTTCAGCATCTGAAGCCGCGGAGGAGCAGCACCTTGCGTGCATTAGCACAGATAATTTGCAGGATGTGAAAATGAGAGCAGGAGTGAGGGAGCATATATTTTTCATTAGCTTTGGTTTAGAGGGTTCAGGAACCTGCATTTATTTCATCTGGCGAACTCTGGCCTCATTAAATCCAGACGGTGGCTGGTAATGACTGGAAGTAAGAAGCTGCGAAGGCCACTAAAGGGCAGAAGGTGAAGTGAGTTCACCGGTGGAGTGTGGAGGGGACCTCGGTGGGACAGCTCTGCTGTGCCCACTCTGTGGTACCCAGCGTGGCACAGGAGGTGCCCAAACCATTTCCCAGCCTCCACTGGCCCAGTTCATTAGCCCTTGTTCTGCCACACGCTGCTCTCTGGCCCGGAAGACCCCGAGCTGTGACCTGAAGAGCCCAGAAAGGCTTCACCCGCTGTGCCAGCCCTTCCCTGCCGGAGGACATTCACCCTCTGGTTAGCACGGAGCCTGGCTGGCACTCCCTGGAAGGATTGCACATTCCCCTACTGGAGCAGAGCCCACCTGCACAGGAGGGAAGAAGCTGAATTGCAAACACAGTCCTGCAGGCTGCGTGCTGCTGCTGGGGAACCTGTGGCAGTGAGTGTGCATCAGTGGGGAACCTTCTGGTCTCTACTGGGGTTTGCTGGTTTTCATCCGAACTTTGGCACCACATTTGTGAGCTACAGCAATGCTGGGGCTCTCTGCCTCCTTTCTGAGCAGAATTTCTCTCCCATCACTGGCTAGGACACCCCACATCAGTCCTGTCCTGCGTCACCTACTTCCTTACTATCAGTCATTCAGGCATAAGTTATCACTTTCTGCTTTCCTTCTGTCAGCAGTCTCTGGTGTTTCCCTTCAGTGCCATAGTCTGCTCCAATCCTGGGCCATGACAGCCCTAGAAACATGTTTCTGTCCTATTAAAATTTAATTCCTCCTTTGGAATAGAGACTTCTCATCACACACAACCGGATGGATAAATGTTTGCTAAGGTGACAAGGATTGAGTATATTTAATCTTCCTTCCTTCTCTTTAAAAAACTGTGCCGTCGTTGCCTCTTGGCACAGGTACATTAAAATCAATAATGAACCTTACAAACTGATCTGTGATAAAATATGGTCTATCCTCCTCCACTCAACTGTAATAAGCAGCTTTTTCAAACCCATTCACGTACTTGTGTGCAGCAAAAGGGATGTGATGGCTGTGTGTCGGTCCAAGGAAAGTTCCAGGAGACTCTAAGGAATGAGGTGCCTCGAACCCAAGCGTCCTTCCAGTGGCACAAACCACCTGTAGTTAGAAATGGAAACTGCCTGACCTAGAGAGGCATTTCCTATTTATCCTGACCTCAGGCCCTCTCTGAAGCTTTGCTCTGCGAGGTAGGGGCCAAGGAACCTTTGGTCTGACACAGCACTACAGATCCTTTATTGTGACTTCATTTGCCTGAAATGGATTTTAGTTGTAAAATGCTCATGGGTTGACATCAGTTCTTTCTAATGGGGGATGAACCCCCATTAGATGAGTTCCTAACTGGAGCAGGACAATTCTAATGGGCAAAGATGTAGAACTGAGTCGAGGTGGGATCCAGGACTGCCACACAAGGAGTGACTGAGGCGTGATTGACACCAGCCTTGCTCTGGAGCAGGTGGAGGCAGACATGAACCTGCATTTATCTTGTCTTAGATGACTCTGCTGATCACAAATGCATTGACTCATCTGAGGGAGCCTGATCTTTGTGCTTCCCCTCTTGGTTCAGCCCATGAAATTTTGAGATCTCATTTTTGCTCTGAAGAAGACAAAAAGTATCTTTGAATTTTGGGTTTTGCAAGAAAGGGAACCATCCCTGCTGTGGAGCTTCTCTTTATTTAGCTTAGAGGCCCTGCTTCTCAAATCCTCCTGTACGAAAAGCCCTCAGAGAAGACAGAGCCTATGGAAAGCAGCCCAGCCCAGGCTTACTAACTATTCATCAGCCTTCCCTTTAGAGGAGGCAAATGTTATTATTCCCTTTGCCAAAAGGGAGTGTGAACACATCTGCTCCTCCACCCACCCTCTTGGCACCCCCTCCCAGTGCAAACTCCCACAGCTCACCCTCTGTCACAGCTCCACAGCCCACGACAAAAGGCTGTGTTTAAGCGAGGTCTTGCTCTTCATCTACAGCCCTCTCCGTCGCTGGGATGGGCCCCTTCCCTGGCCTTTGTTTCAGGTTAAGCAAATGTCAGGCTCATTTGGAGGTTCCTCGCCCCCCTGGCTGTGCTGCAGACATTCGTGGTCCTCTCCCAGCCGCAGGACTCTGACATTTACATCCCAGCCAGGCAGGAGGTGATTGCAGTTCCGTCAGATTTTGCTAATCACCGGTTATGTCCAGCTTCAGAAACAAGCTCAGGTGGCCAAAGCTTATTTTCCTCATTTCCTCTCTCACATTCTCACATCCAAACCTACCTCTGCCTGGTCCTCCACCCTCCCACCTCACCTCTTATCTGCCTGCGGTCATTTGATGAAATAAAAGTTAAAATAAAAAATCCCAAATTTTGTAGAGGAGATTGGAACAGCCTGAATTTTCTTCTCCTCCATGCATGGTCATCCCTCCCAACTCTCCCCACCCATTCTGAACCCAGTAGGGAAGATGCTAAAACCCAGTGGCAGAGCTGGTGGTGAGGAAAGTCTGAGTTTGGGATCTGCCCTGCTCGTCTGGGAGATCCTGGGACACTAGTCAGGGGTGAGCTAGACTCAGTAAAGAAAGCAGGTTCTGCCCGCTGCATTTTTCTAGTGCAGACACAACACCAAAGCATAAAAAGGACCTGGCATTTCTCCCTGCAGGAGAATCTCCTGTAAATGGGGCTGTAAATGGGGCTGTTTGACAAGGGGATGGATTAGGTGGCATCTGGAAGTCCTGTTCACCCCCAGTTTTCTGTGATTCTGCAAGGCTGACATTTAAGGATCAGA
This sequence comes from Ifrita kowaldi, assembly GCA_013398055.1. Lineage (NCBI taxonomy): Eukaryota > Metazoa > Chordata > Aves > Passeriformes > Cinclosomatidae > Ifrita > Ifrita kowaldi. Next base: position 84,259 of record VZRS01004915.1, on the reverse strand, counting down.
TCAAGACTGAAACAGTGGCGTCTGCGGGGCTCTACTGATCACAAACTTCATTCAGATTTGAAAATGAGTCTTGACCAGGGCTATCGATTTCCCTCCTGGCTTTGCTTTGCCAGCGCGTATGCATATGTGTGTGTTTGCAATTCTAACCTGAAAGACTGAAAGGCACCACTCCCTCCTCTTCCTGACTTCTGTGCACCTCCCCTTTGAAGCCCCAGTAAGGGACTTCATTAAAAAAAAGCAAACTGCAGCAGTCAGGAAGTGCAAGGGGAGGAGAAATCAGAAGAACTGATGAGAGCAGCAAGTGTTTGAAAGCTGAAGAAGAGGAGGAGCTGTGGCAGATGTTGCCAGCTGTTGCTCAGTGCGTGGGTGTCACATCAGCCCACCCCTACAGAGGAGAACAAGCCCACAGATTAAGTCTTTGTGCTGTGACCCTGCTGCTGCTGTCCTGGGCTATTTTAGCCGACACCTCTCGCCAGGCCCTGTCTGTCCTGTTCTCATCCATAATCCTCATCCACCAGTGGGTCCTGGCTGCTCCGTTCTGTGCTCTGGCCCTCGCTGCTGTGTCCAGTGGCTGCCAGCCAGCTGTGAACAACTGGGGAAAGGCATCTTTATTCATAGGATTGAAGCCCTCTAAAATCATGAAATCAATCCACTCTCTGTTTTGTGTATAAAAAGAAAAAAACCTACTTGTTTTATAGCCTCTCTCTTTTCCCTCTTTCAAATTTGCTTGTTTTCCTGGAATGACACTTTGTTCTATCATCAGAGAGGGAGTGCTGACGTATATTTTTCCTTCTCCGTATTACACTGTTCTCTGTGTAAGTTGTCTTTTACCAGCCTCCAGAAGGTTTTCTCTGAGCTGTCAGGATATTCTGAAGCTCCCCCATGCAGAAGCAACTTTCACCTCACACCCCAGCCTTGCCTATCATGCAAAAAAATCACATTAATCCTTCTGATGCCTTCCCTCCCCTTCTTCTCCCATTTGACCAAAGAATATTAGTAAAATAATAAAATATTACTGTATTAGGAAAATATAGAATATTGTTATATTAGGAAAATATAGAATATTCATTTTAAAAGGAAGTTGTATAGGCAGAAGTGAAAGGCCAGCTGTCCATCTAACCTTAAACCTACCCTGTATTTAAACTCATTATTCCATCTTTATTCTTTCAATCACTGGATATTTTCTCCCTAGGACTTCCACCTTATCTCGTCTCTAACACTGGCACTTTTTGAGAGCGGGCTGGTGAAATGTGGCAGAGGAGTCTGTATTGTAGGACAGTTGTTTCGTTTTGTGCAGACAGTGATCTTTTCTCATTTGATCTGTACTGGCTCCTCTGTGACCCCTTTGCTCCAACTTTTATTCGTGCTCCTGCTTCCAAAAGTCAGCAGAAGAAAGAGGAAACCCGACAGCCCCTGTAGTTCCAAAGGTGTGACCCTCCCTCCCCAAACTCCCCAGCAGCCGTTCCACCACATGCAAATTTTTACAGCCTATCAATAAAAGGATCTCGAGGCCAAATGGAAATTGAGCAGCTGCTTAAATTGCTTGAGGGGAAAGAAAGCCATTCAAAGAGAGTTATTATTATTATTTTAAACATTCAAATCGATTTCAGGCCTCTTTGTTCTGTGAGCCCTTGCCAGGAATCCCTGAGCGCTCCAGCTGCAGGACTGGCAGCTCTGCCTCGGATAACTCAGAGCACGGCTGAAAGCCCCACTTCTCACCTCCCCATGTCCCTCCAGCCCCTCTGGGGTTGTCATTTCCCCAATCTCCTGTCCCTCCCAGGCCACAGCATTGAGAGGATTTTAGCAGACAAATGTATTTCCCTGAAAATCCCTCTGCACTGGGTACAAGGGGAAGAGTCCTGGGAAATTTTCCCTCTGCTCAGGGCAGAGTGCAGGGTGAGTCCTTATACTCACGGGGCTGTTAAAAAACCTTTTGTGGGAAGGGGCAGAAACAAGTAGGTCACCAGAGGGGCTTCTCTTCAGCCCCTGACAGCAGAGTAATCTGAGTGTTGCTGTGTCTAATATCGGCTTTGCATAATGTGATTAATTGATGGATTTTCAGTGTGTGACTAGCACTGCACTGGACTTCAGTGCATTTCCACTTTGAAGACTCTAACTAGAGATCCTCAGCTTAATTTTAGTAATCAATACTCTGATTGGAGCAAGGCTAAGCCGGCCACACGCTTCCTTCAAAGCCACGCGTGCCATTCCTCATCTTTATTCTCCTTCTCAGTTCCTTGACCGCTGACCTCTCCAGCAGCAATCAGCCTCTCTGGCCCTGTCATTATCCTCGCTGTAATGATGAAATAACAGCTCGCTGCCTCGAGCCTGCCATCAGGATGGTCCCGAGTGCAGGTGGCCTGGTGCGCTCTCCAGGGCAGGGGAGGTGCCAGGGGATGCATCGCTGCCTGCGGGAGCATCCGCACCTTCAGTGGTCCAGCTCAAATGTCCTTCCTCAGTGGCACTGCTGCACAGCCCTCAGGGACAGAGCTGCCAGCAGCCGAGGTTCCAGATGCCGTGTGAGAGTGCAGGTCCATCCCTTCCCTCAGTACCCCACAGAAAAGTCCCCATTTGTTGAATGTGTTTATTGTGTTCATTTATTACTTTTTTTGGTGAGGTGCTGGATCCTCATCAGGAGACTTTGGATTCATGCATTGCCCTTGGAAAAAGTGCTTTTTGTCTCTGTGCATCTGCTTACCTGCGGTATCTTTGTGTGTGTGTCTTATTAGTGCTGACTGCAAACTTCATTAAGACTGAGGTTGTCTCCTGGAAATATTTGCATAACACTCAGCTGGAAGAGGCACCCTTAGCTGTGGGAGTGACTGCACAGGCTGCAAGAACAGAGCACTGCAGGGCATCACACACTGCCCTCCCTTCTGGATAGGGCCTTTCTGCGGAGCTCAGCACCTGCAAGAACTTCATTTCCACCTGAAATGACCTCGTTCCCACCTGGAAGGACCTCGTTCCCACCTGCTTCCAGACTCCATAAAGCTGGCAGCCCCTGCGAAATTCAAACTAACTTCCCTGCCCATCCGCCTCTTGTTTGTTTGTTATTTTAATCTTCCTCCCCGGCCGCAGTGTGAGGAGAAAGGGCTGATTGACAGCTTAACTGTTTCAAATCAATAGAAAGAGCACTTGGAGATTAAAGCAATTTAAACAAGGTGTTTATGTGGAGCTAAAACTGCACTTGAAGGAAACAAGCGCAGGAGCTGAAGGAAGTGGGTCAGGCACAGGCACGGGGAACCTGCCTGAGCAGAGGCAAGAATATAGCAATAGGCAGGGATGGCTTTTCATCACAAAGAGATCACTGCTTTCCATAAAGGAGGCCTAATCTCGAAATTGCTTTAGCTTTCGACTGATTGTTCCATCGATTTAGACGTGCGGGCCCTGCCCCTCCTTCTGTCCGGGTGCTCTAATCTCTGGCACATCTCTCTCGCTCGGGTTGGGATGCGCTGTTTTTGTAAAGGGCCTGTAGAGACAATCCCTGGCTGCACCTCAGAGATGTCCCCTGGTGCCCTGGTCTGCTGGGCTGGAGAGCAGAGGCAAAGCCCAGCAGTGCTGAGACTCCTGCCTCTGGCTCATCAGGTACCTCAGGGGCATCTCTGAAACCATTGCAAAGCTCTCATTACATTTTTTAATCAATGCAAAGGCCCTGTCCCCCTGCTAAATTGCTTGATCTCCTCCCCTTCCCAGGCTTTTAGGTAATTGCTGTAGATGAGCGCTGCTGCGCAGCGAGGATAGCTGAGCCAGGGCTATTGATCAACCCAAATGTGCTCTTGGCATGGTTTAGAGGAGCTTTACTAACTCACCCCAGGGGCAGATCGGGTTTTTCACGCAAATCAAGCAAATTTCGTGTTCTTAGGGCTTTTTGTAGCCCTGACGAGGTGGTAATTGAACCCTACCTTCCCTGACACCCACTGGATGATGGCAATAGTTTGGGAAATGCCAGCCTTTCTCTAGTGACCACAGGAAAAGACCAGGCAATTGGTTTATTTTATTATTAGGATTTCTGGGCAGCTGAAGTTGGAGGAGAGGGATCCCACTGAGTGTCCCATGAGAGAGCAGCACCGTGTGAAGCAGAGGGGTCAGTTCTCCCTACAGCCACTGAGGATGTGACACTGTGTGGAAACAATCCTGCAGAAGGTACACAGCCTGCTCCAAAGAGCTGGAATTGGAGAGAGAAAGGGGCTGGGGGAAGCTCAGTGTCAAGGACAGGAAAACCTGCAATCGCAATGTTAAAATCTCCACCAAACCTGCAGGGGTAGATCAGCAAAGCCCCCTGGCCTCCAATCCAGACACAAAGGATGACAGCTTTTGGGGCCACCACAGAAGATAGGAAGTCCTCAGGCCAGTTTTACCCAGGCTTCCAGGGAGCAATTCCTTATTTCTGTCAGTCTCAGGGAGGTAATGTCAGGTCCCAAGTCCCAAGCAAGGACGTGAGAGCAGCGTGGGTGGTAAATGACTGTTTACTTTCTGCGTCCCCAGGAGCATGCAGGGGGATTCTGCCTCTCTGGCTTCACAAGAACATCAGGCAGAAACACCTGCTGCTTTGGTGGGGTGACTGAGCATGCTTTGAAGGCCACCACAGCACTGCTGTACCCTCCTTCCAAGCGTTTCTTGTTTTCTTGGTGACAGGTGAGCAGCTGACAGAGTAACTCCGCTGGTGCCACAGGAGCTGTCACAGCTCTGTGCAGTTGCTGTGCCTGACAAGGCAGGGCCCATCTTCCTGGGGATGTGGTGTTTGCACTGAGGCTGTGTCGCCTGGCTCGTGAGCTCCATGGCAAAACTTTCAGCTGCCCTGTCCTATGCTCCCTGCAGGGCTTGCCCTGAGGCACAGCCAGCAAAGCTCCTGGGTCTTCCAGGAGCGTGGATGAATTCATTGATCTTGGTATGGGACATGACCAGGGCCAGGTTTGAGCAACCTGGTCTGGTGCAAGGTGTTCCTGCCCACAGCAGAGGCTGGAACAAGATGATTTTTAAGGTCCCTTCCAATCCAGAGCAGTCTGTGATTCCATGCCTCAGGTAACTGGGCAGGTTTGCAAGAGTTCACACTCCTCCTGCACAGATACAAAGAGCTTTCCTGCGTTGTGAGTGCAGTGGCTGATCTCTGAGTCAGGGATCACCGTAATTACTTGCCACAGCATCACTTGGAATATGTTTTGCTGGAAGTCTTGCCTGGTGTCTGACCCATGCCTTTGAAATGCACAGCTTGCTCTGCAGAGAGGGGACAGCAGCCTGTGTGTGCAGGGGCAGGACTTTTGGAGATGATTAATTATAAGGAGCTTTATTTAACCAGAGGCTGAAGGTCTGAGCAGGGTATTGTTTGCTGTGTGGAGTCCAGAGTCACCCAGGCACTGACAGGGACTCACAAGCTGTGAAACACAGCCCTAGCACGGGCTGGCACTGGTGGAAGGTCTCCAGCTGAACCACTGCCAACTTGGGCTCTTGCCATGCAGGGTCCACCCTGCAGCTCCTCTCTGCTGTGCAGACGGGCTGGAGCTGGGGACTCTGGGGTGCACCCACAGCTTGTGGGCTCACAACACTCCACCAGTCTGACACGGGGACCCTGTGACTGCAGATCCTCCCACCCGCAGCAGCACTGGGAGCTGGGAGCAAGTGCCATCCAAATCCACCCAGGAGAGGGGGAGATACATTCCTGGAAAGCTGGCTCTGCCCCAAACACCCTGCTTCTCATTTTCTGGCAGGTGTCAGCCATGCGGGTCGCTCAGAGGGCAGGGGAATTTTGCGTGGAGACAGCGAAAATTTGGGATTAATTCAGCATCAGCAAATCTTCTACAAAACCACCAGCCTCCTCTGGGCTACTCCCTTTGAAATGGGCTGGGAGCCTGCTGGAAATGGGGAGGGAAAAGTGTCGCATTTGCAGCTTTTACCCCCTTCCCTGAGACATGCATTGCGAATCCTGGGCCTGTGCCATCCCTCCCTGCCCACCCGGAGCCGGAGCACAACCATTATGTGCCAGCTGACAGATTCGGCAGTGACAGATTAGCTGAGCTGGAGAAAGGCCATTTGGACCCCGGGATGCTGGCGGAAGAGTCCAACATCCGGCGGCGGGAGCACGTGGAGCAGAGAGGTGTGTGCTCCTCTGGGAACCTCAGGGGAGCCAGAAAACCCACGGGAGCAGGAAGGGACATTCCAGCCATGGGGATGGATAAAGGATATTTTACTACAGGTCCTGAGCTGGCTGCTCCTGCCTAAGGCCTTTTGGGTGGCTTGAAGGCCAATCTCCCACCTGGAAAATGCTCTCCGGCACATTTTCACTGTTGGCATCCATCCGCGTTTCCCCGTGAGCACAGGCAGTGGCACAGCAAGTTTTCAGCCAGGCAGAGCAGGAGGGAACTTGCCCTGGGAGCCCCTTCCCCACATCCCACAGGCTGGCAAAGGCTTCCACATGGGAAGGAGCAGCTGTGGGGAGATGCAGGTGTGGTTGCACGGGTTGGGAGCAATGTTAGGGAGATGTGAGAACAAAGCAAGGTCAGCTCTGACACCTCTTCGTGCAGTATCAGAGGATGCTTCTGCAGTGCCAGCCACTCATCTGTGCCAGTTTGCACCAGCTGAGCACTTGGGCCATGAGTTTTGTGTGCTCATGGCATACAAAATGTTTCACATTTCACTGTGTTGCTTGTAAAAAAGAAAAAGAATAGTACTGGAGCTAAGGATGGATATCTTCAACAACATGCTGAATAAATACTGTGCCTTATTTATGGGACTTTAATTCTCCCCCAAATTAGAACCTGACTAAAACATGAATCTATTCCCCAGTTCCTCACACAACACAGAAAACAATGCCTGTTTAAATGCAGATTAATTCAATTTTTGAATGTAATGGCAGGTGGAAAACACACTGAATTCCCACGTGTGTCTAATTCTTACGACTGACATTCTTAGGAATGTGACATTCTTAGGAATGTCTCCATTTATGTGCTGGGGAGAAGGTGCAGCTCAGCACCTGACACTGCAGATGAACCCTAAACCAAGGGAGATGGAGACACCCAGTAAAGTGTCCCAGTTGCTCACTGTGTGTGCCACATCCATGACATCTTTCCTGGGCTCAATCTGCCCTCCTGTCATCGCCTTCCTCACCTAAACATGAGGAATTTTTGTGTAGACAGCAGGGGCACGACATTGGGAATGAAATGCCATGGCTCTCTCTGGGAAAAAGCAAACCGTGACAGGAGCTCCAGATTTCCCAGCTCATCTCTCTCATGGATCTGTGAAAATCTAGAGGGTGAAATGACTTGCACAGAGGCGTCAGGCTGCTCCTGATGCTCTTTGCCTCTATGGAAATGGAGTTCCCTCCTTGCTTTTAGGAAGCCTGGGAAGTATTGCCTCCTGTGGAACTGGTTCCCTGTGGGGGGAGAGTGCCCTGCTGAACACCCTCTGCTCTCACTCAAACCATGAGGCCCAGGCCGAGAGATGTCAGCTGCAAAAATCCTCTGTGGGAAGAGGGAGTTTTAGTAGAAGGCCACCAAATCAGCACTGCCTTTGTCCTTGCCTGCTGCTGGCCAGTCCCAGTGGAGCTGGAGGAGTGGGGAATTCTGTGGCTGTTGCACTCCAGGGTGCAGGCAGTGAGGACTTCCTTAAACCAGTAAAGCAGGGGGCCCTGGGAGCCGGCAAGGAAAGCCAGTGTTGTTCAGCAAACTGAAGGAGTCGAGTTCTGGCCGTGCCTCACTGCACCACTGAGCACCTGCACACGTTCTGAGGGCTGCCAGCAGGCAATTCCAGGGGTAATGGCAATAACCCAGCCTGATACAGCTCCCAGGCATGTGAAAGGTGATGGGAGAAGATGGGGAAATTTCTTTCCTAAGGCTATTCTTTCTGTGCATTCTCAGGTCTGAGATTTCCATTCCCCCATTCACAGGTATAATGACATGCTCTTAATGGCTGTAAAATTACAGAGCTCTTTCTTAACTCCAGCTCCAGCACATCACTCTCTGACCTCCTGCAGCAGTGAATTTCATGAACTGACTGCACAGTACATCAGCTCTGGCGGTGGGTTTTTTTTTCTTTTGACCTGTATTAAATTTGCCTAACCATTAATCTAATAGAATAAGATCACAGTTTCCATATTATGATTCCAAGGCAAGAAGAGCAATAAATTCCTGTTCACTAAGACTCTCATAATTCTGAAATACTCCTGCCATTAACATTCCTCCCCAGGCTAAATACCTTCTGAGAATTCCTGACACATGGGGTGGCCATAAACAAACCCCATTTAGGTCTTCAGTTATTTTTGTTTCCCTTCAATTTTTCAATCTCAATCAAACATTGACATCTCCCCCAGTGTGAAATGGCCCAGAACACCCTGTGCTAGAGCCTAAATATATCCAGGTTAGATTTGGCCAAATATTTCCTTCAACACCTGGGAGACATGGGCACAAGCTCTTTACCCCACGCAGAAAATTCAAATCCAATTTCTCAAAGATCAAATTTCTTTCTGCTCCCTGAAGCAGCAGAGCTGTCCAGTGACTATCCATTGATAGCCTCATGCCTGGAGAAATACTTGAAAGCCCCTTTGCTATCATAATTTTGATGATCTAATGTGATCCAATCAGTAAATGCTTGCTTTGAGTTGAATCTGTTGCTGGATTAATCTTACAAGAGCCCAGTACTACCCTGGGTGTTTCACCACTTTGGGGTATCAAACCCAGAACTCCCAAAATGGTAAAAAAGCAGAAAGTGACCCCATCCTCTTGTTGGTGAATAACACATTGGAAAGCTTATTCCTGACATCATATTAACCAAGGTGGATCTTTCCTGCTGCTCATCCTCCTCCTCCTTGGATGCTCTGATCTTTGCTGCTCTCAGGCCTCTCCTCTCCTGTTTGTTGATCTTTTACCCTCTGACCACTCTGCCTCAGTCAGCAAACCCCACCTCCAGCACAATCAGGTCTCCTAGAAGCATTTTTGAGCTGGGCAATCCAGTCCTATCTGTACAATAACACTGCCCTGAGATTGCAGGGAATGTCAGAGCAGTCTGAAAAGGCAGGAGAGTGTCATTAGCCACGTTTCACAGACGGCAGGCACAGGGAAGGAAATGATTTATTCGAAGTCATACCTCAAGGCAGAGATGGAGGCAGGGAAGGAGCGCAGGAGTCCCGACTTGCAGTTCCGTGATGGAGTGTAAGTGGGGAGCCACGGGGTGCTTACAAGTCTCTCCAGGTACAGGGAACGCCAGGGCTGCTCTGGCAGAGCTGGCTGCTGGCCAGCTGGAGAAAGAGAGCACATATGGGGCCCACCTGAAAGAAATGAAATCCTCCCCTGGGAGTTCCAGATTTAATTGGCTGCTTTATGACCAAGTCAGCTAACAGAAATCTTGGGCTACATCCCTTTGCTGCAGCTGAGCAGGCTGTAAAGTCCAAACCAAGTCCTATAAACACTGCTTGAGCCTCCAGAGACCCCAATCTGCTTTGTGCTTAGTAAAATGTGTCCCTTCTTCCGTGAGATTAGGGTTTTTTTCTCTATTACCTCTATTTTCTTTTTCTCTTATTTATTTTTTTTCCCTATGGACTCATTTCAGTGGCATTGACAAGGGAAACAACCAAGAGGAGATTTGCAGGGGCTGTGAGCCTATGTGTGGATAAAAGCAAATGTTTTCCCAACACTCCCCCTGCATACACCTTCCAAGCCAGCTCCAGGTCATCAAGAGAGACCTATACACCAGGCAGGCTCTGAAAGGCTCTATCAAGAAACCCTCTGACCCTACCAGAACATGACTCGTGCCCATGGTTTTCTTTTCTCTGCCTGTATCTCCCATTTGCTTTTCAGTTCTGGCAGCACTTTGCTTATAAATTTCCTTTTACTCCTTCAGTCACTTTTCTTCTCCCTCCCCCTCCTCTCCTGGGCTAAGGCACAGCACCACTGTGCCCAGGCAGTTTGGCACAGTGGGCTGTACAAATGGAATATGGGGACTCATGGAATTTGAGTTACTTTTTAGCAGCATAATTACAGCCCTTGGGGACCTGGGTTGAATCCTGGGGGTCCACCACTGAGCTGAGCAGCTCCCCCAGTCCAGGGGGAGGCTGTGGGGACACAGATGACAATAACGAGGATAAAATCCAGAAAACCAGCAGGCAGGATGCAGAGATCTCCCTGGAGCTGGGTTGCTCTGACAGACACGTGCCAGTCCTTGCTTAGAGCAGAGCGCTGTGGCCTTGTAACTGCATAGGGTGGTGGGAAAAGGGACAAGGAGGGGAGGCACAAGCCTGGTGATGGAAGAGGCAGGAGACAGGCAGGAGAATGTGCCCGCAGCAGGGAGCTGCATTGTTGGGGTACACTGTATGGTGATAGAGATAGGTCCTGAGGGCTGGAGAGAGAGAGCCTCTTTCCTGGGCCTGGGGGTGACCCTGGGACTGTATCCAGGTCACTGGGATGGGCAGAGAGAGGATTGTGAGTTTGTGGACAGGGATGGACCTGTGAGAGGTGATGGTTGTAGTTTGTGACCTTATAGGGTATTGTTTACCTGTTACCATAATAGGCAAAATCTGGGCACTACCCCAGGTGATTGGGGGACACTGTGGGGAACATCTTTCCTGTTTATATGGTGTTATATCCTGGGTGTGCTGGTATTTAGGGGAAATTCTGACTGTGCAATAAACGACTTTGCATCTCCCTCTTGTGTGTGGAGTCCATGCCCATGGGTGATCGCTGCACTGCATGGCACGGGAAGGGTCCGCAGCAGCGAGTCAGGAAAGCAGAAATCCAACAGGCAGCACCCGTGGGGATCAGCCTGCACTCCCAGCACAATGATCACTGCTGCCACCAGCCTGGGAGACAACCCCGTGCCACCCTCCCTTCTCATGTGTCTCAGCCCCGGGTGAGCTGTGCCCTGCTGCTGGAGACACCTCTGTGCTGGAAAGCAGCTCCCACTCCAAAAATCCCCCTGCATGCAGGCCTCTGACTGGCAATGAAGACATGCCCCTATTCTTTTTCCCTTCCCCATTTTCAGGGCTGCAAGGAGCAAATCAAGCCTCTTCCCAAGTGTGGAAATGCAACCTGCAGAGTGTGGTGGTCGAAAGGGCAGAGCAGGGCCCTGCCTCCCACTGTTTGTTTCAAGTTTGTTTGTCTCAAAATGCCTTGAGTGTTTTAGTCTTTCGCTGTTGTCAAAGGTGGCAGACAGGGCAGAGCTGTTATTCTGCTGAGGAAGAGAAATAAAAATAAAAATAGAAATAAAAATAAAAATAAAAATAAAAATAAAAATAAAAATAAAAATAAAAATAAAAATAAAAATAATAACCATGTGCCTTCAGTGTGACTCAGAGCCACGGGAGACAGCACAGGATAAAGAAGGACCTGGGACCTCATCTGCTGTTGCCCTGTGTGAATCCAGAGGGTTTTGTAACATTTTAAATATCAAATACAGCCTCAGGTAGTCTGATGAAGTCTGATACTTCCCTGTCGAGCACCCAGATATCAAGAGACTGAGTCCTTCCTCTGCACAGGTTTGGGCTATATTTTGGAAATGATTAAATGGTGTTAGGTTTTTTTTTTCCCCAAGGTCCCTAATCCAAATGCTTTGGCACCTCCAGAAATGATACTCTGAGAATTTGCTTCATCAGGAGACACAGATACCCTCAGCAGTGAGTTATTTGCTCTTCTTTTGCAGGCAGGGGAGAGAAACTGATACCTCTGGGGTGCAATCCATCCTGTGCTGGTGTCCACAGCAGGTAAAATGAATCATGCCCTTGACACACCTCTTGCATCCATGGCCTGGAAAAGGCAGCCTGGTGCTATGAAGCCAGACAAACACTGTGGACATCCAGAGTGAAGAGAGGAGGCTTTCCAGGCTCTTCATGAGAGACCCTCCAAAGGAAAGCAGCCAGGAAGGATTATTTGGGAACATTTGCACACCTTTATGGATAGTTTGTGCCGTTCCCCTCTCCTTTAGCTGTTGCCACCCGTGGTGCTGGCACAGAGCACCAGGTCACCTTTTTGGGGGGAGCCTCGAAGGGTGGGCTCCAGGTCTCCGCCACCCCACCCTCCCAGGGACCTTCACAGGGACACTTGGCTGCTCTTCCAGTGGCCTCATGATGGAGCCAGAGCTGCGCACGACCCCGGAGAGCCAGGGGATCCCACCTGCCAGGGACGGGGCGGGAGCATCCATGCAGCTCCTGTAATTTCTCTAATGGCTTTCTTTGGCTTGATAGATATTGAAGGAAGCTTGTTGCCGGGGCAATTTCCATGGAGAGATAATAAGAGATCATTTTCAAGTGAGCAAAACTTTAATGGCCCATTCTGGTAATGAGGCAGCAAGGAGAGTAATGACCGGAGACCTCAGAGTGCGAGCACATTGTGAGAGGGGGGAGAACTCTCAGTTCACTGCTCAAGGCAGACTTTGGAGGCCTGAGCTGTGTCCCCTTCAGTTCAGCCTGGTGTGCTGCTGATTACAGGGAGAGGAAGATTAAGGTCCAAGTGTTGGTAGTGGGGCTGGATGGCTCCATGGAGATGCCCCAGCGAATTCACTGGCGAAGCAGGAAGACTCTGTAGGGCTCAGACACCAAATGCTCCAATCTTTTCCTTCAGCAGAAGATAAATTGGAGAAAAAAGTCAAAGGAGAGCTGGATACTCCTGAGCACATACACAGGGTTTCTTTCTGAAAACAATAGGAAATATTTTAGTCTGTGTGTGTGTTAAGATACTGGGTTCCTGGAGATGGGAGGGAAAGGGTTGTAACGGAGGGTGAAGGTCCTGTCTGGTTTAAGCTCTGTGCTCTGAGATCGACATCTGCAGAAACCCTTAGGAAGCAGATCTGAAATTCAGGGACGGTGGTAGAAGCAGTGCAAAGGCAGAGATCAAGGGTTCATGAATAGGGAAAGACAATGATAAAGGAAGACTAAAAAAATCCCACTTATTCAATTAGGTTTTAGATCCAAGGAGGATCCATACCCATTCCTTTGGCGAATTCTCTGAGTGTAAATATGGAACTCAGCAGCCAGTACAAACATTAAAGCCACTTCTGAATTAGGAGAGCAAAATGTCCCCATATTAGATCACTGCAAAGTCACAGATTGCAAAAGACCACAGAGAACCTGTGTGGGTCCAAAGCCACCTAAGGCCCAGGACTGTGCTTTATAGTCAGTTCTGAATGTCTAAACTGAGGAAAACTTGCCCAGGAGCTAAAGTACAGACGAGGCTGTGGATTTCCTGCCTCCTCCTGGAGGTATGAAGCACTTTCATGCCTCTCCACTCCTTGAATTCATCTCTGCAGCTTGGTTTTGGCAGTGCGTTTGAGGGCTCTCAGTCAGCTGCTTCTTAAGGGCAGCCAAAGCCAGTTGCTGTTTACCTCCTCTCAAAAGAAGGAAGGTGAAGGGTCTGCTTTGCTCCAGCCTCGTTAACAGTTGTTTCATTAATCACAGCTTTCCCTTCAAAACCAGAGACAATCTGTCCAATTAACATTAAAGCTCTGGCAGTCGCTTGTGACAATGGGGAACTTTGCAAGCAGCACTTTGACAAGCGTCGCTATAAGTTTCATACTTTTAAAGCTGCTCACAAACAGACCAGCCCAGTCTCACCTCGTTAATCCCCTCTGCTCCCTGCTTGCACAGAGCCAGCCGCCTTTCTAGTCACTTTTACAGTGAATCCCAGCAGGCATCGGGTCCCACAGTGCTTCTCCTTGGCCTCTGGGATTGTGTAGGCACTCCTTGGTACTACACCCTGACACTGGACTGCACCTCAGCTGAGGTCGGAAAGAATCCTCATATTAAAGCACAGGTCCGACAGAAAAGGTCACTAATAACGTCTTGTCTCCAAATGCCACGTGATCAGAGAGCAGTAGGAGTAGTAATGTGCAGAGAAAAAGTTACCCAGTTACGCCAAACCTCTTAGTCTAACCTTGACTGGAGATTTCAAAGTGAATTTTGAAGGGAAGAACAATTAAATACGCAGAGATAAAGGGGAAATGAGATAAGATGCAACACGGGTTTACGAAATGTAGATTGTGTCAGACGAACATGATAGCTTTGTTTTGATAAGATACCTGATTCTCTAGACAAAGGAAAATGCTGCTGATCTCCTTTATCTAGGCTTCAGTCAGGTATCCGATAGGTGCCATGTGGGAAATTAGTAGTGAAGCTGAAGGAAAGGAGGATTAGTAAACTGTGAGGTGAGGTGCAACTCTCTGGAGGGAATTTACCAAAAAAGTTTCTCGCAGAACTGTTTGGGAACTGATCTTTTCTTCTTGTGGATGATCTTGACAATGAAAGCAGGATCCTGAGGCTAAAATTGCCCAGTGACACAGAACTGGAAGTTTTGACAACGCAGAGAAGAATGAGAGTACAAGTCTGAAAGAACTAAGTGACCTTGAGAATCAGAATAATTGAAATGAGAGGGCAAACAGAAAGTTTGAGACAACAGGTCAGGAATGTGAGGACTTGTGATAGTCTGGGATATACTGAAGGAGATGATGAGCAGCAAATGGTCAAGGACTGTGTGGTCTGAGTGGCTGCAGCCTGACTGAGATGCCAGGCAAAGAAAGGCAAATGCTATCCTTGGATGTATCAGGAGGGGTATGTCAGCAAATATAGACAAAAAAAGGTGTCACCGACCATGTCTGCCTTCTTAAGGTCAGGGTGGATAAGCTCAACCTTGCTTGAATGCAGAGGAGGGCTGGAAGATGGAAAACAGAACATTACGGGAGGTCAGAAGAGTCAGGAACAGCATGTATGATTTGGTAGGAGACAGACTGACATGGGAGAAGCTCCAGAGAGGTAAAATGGCTCCATGAGCTGTTGGGATACAGCTCCTGAAGCAGCTGTGGCACAAACACAGTGAGAACATGTCAGGAGAAGAGGTTCCCTGCCTGCTGGTGGAAGATGCAGAGAGAAAAGGGAAGGTTTGAGGTCTGAGCTTGTCCTTGCACACCTGCAATGACAAGGACTGCCCTTTCCAGCCAGAAGGTCCCTGACGTTCCTGTGCTCCCAGGCAGGGCTCTTTCCTATGAGTTTTTCCCAGTACACTGAACAGCTTTCTCATTCCTGATGCTCCCGAGAATCCCTCCAGGCTCCTGACAGAGTCAGAACATCTGCGTGGGAAACTGAAGTGATGATTGCAGCACGCCTAAGAAAATCTCAAGTCTGAGGTAGCCAGAACAGGTGAGAAAACCAGGAAGAACAGGTCAGGAGAGGAGTTAGCCCGGTGTGAGAACACAAACTGTCTGTCCAGGCTCGCGGTGATCTGCCTGCCATCCTGTGCTATCCACTTTTACTGCTCCCTGTTAGCATTTCCTGCCACTCGCTTCCTACTTTACATCAACACAGGACAATCCCTTCTGTATTTTGCTGTCTAAAGCTGCCTAAAGCTGTAAACTGGCATTTGGAGCCCAGCGTGCTGATAACATTTGCGCAGTGCATGTTTTCCCCTCCTGTCTGTTGCTCCTGTATTAGAGTCATTTCGACTCGAATAAGCTCTTTTCTTTGGCTTTCTATTTGCCTCATTTTCAGGCCTTTTGTGAAACTGGGACAAGCGTTTCCTGATGAACTGACTGTGGATTTGAGGAGCTCGCCAGGAAGGCTATTTACCGGGTGGGTATGAACTGGGCTTAAATCTAAAGGAACTGCTAATGCCTCGTCTGGCACAGGACTATCACACGTGCCACAGCTTTGATTATTGCTTCCTGCCATGCTGGGAGGTCAATGTGAGATGAAAGAAGATTGGGAAACAGTCAGATTTGAGCAATCAAGGTGATACATCCCTGGATGGGGCTGGGAGGGAGAGTGGGGAAGCTTTGGTGAGCCTGCAGGTTTTCCTTCTCAGCGCTGGGCCAGCAGCACACATGCTGTAATTACATGTAGATGCTGGTGTCCTGGGGAGAAAGCTGTTTAAGTGAAATTCTTGCGAAGTTTTCCCCCCTGCTGGGATGATTACATTGACAGGTGCCAGGCATAGGGGAGCCTGGTGGGCCCTGAGGAAGGAAGAGACAGGAGCTGAGATTTAGAGATTCTCAGTGAGGAACTTGTTGCCTGTTAAAAAATGCAACCCAAGAACTGCATCATGCCTTGGACATGGGTCTGTCTGTCTGCACCACCTCTTTAACACGATGCCCTGCAGTCCTTTTGGTGCACCTGCTCCCCTGTGTGTTGGGAGCTCTGCTAAATCCTAATTGTCATTGTTCTGTTCTCCTTCTGCAGCTCCCAGCCTTTGTAATCCAGGTTCTTTCCATGCACAGCACGGGAGAGAGGCTGGTGGGCAGGGCTGGGATTGGGGTCTTAGCTCAGAGGGGCTGGGGACAGGCAGTGAGGGCAGCAAGGGGCACCTTCACTCCCACACTGTGTTCTCACGCCAGGCCAGTTGTCCCAGCTGGTGACAATTCTGTGCCCACAGAGTGGCTTGCACACTCTCCTGGACCCGCCCTTGCCATACCTCCTAAAACCCACCATAATCTGTATTTTTCAGAGCAGGAAACTTAGGCACAGGCAGTGAAAGTGGTCCAAAGGCAGTGTTTGCAAACGTAAAAAATACCCTAGAGTTTTTAGCAGTTGGTGCGTGAATCAACATTCAATGAATCCAATCCCTGTGTGACAGGAGCCTCCTTCCCCCACTCCATCAGAGGTGTCTTAGTCCAGCCCCAGTTATGTGCCCGGTGGCTTCTGTGTCACCTACTCCTGCCCCTGACCTTCTCCTTGCCCCAGCTGTCCCTAGAGCAGGTCTGGATGGGGAGCACAGCTCTGCTCTGCCCAAATCCTCTTTCAGACGCTCATGTAGAGTGCCAGGCGTTCTCTCCCTGCCTGTGTAGAGCTACCAGAGCAGGAAGCCCTCCTCCCTTTCCTGTGGGATCTCCGTGTTGGCAGATGGGTGGTGAAACTCTGAGTGTCAGTATTTGTCCCCTCCAGAAAAGGTCAATGCCCAGCACTTGAGGGCCGTGGCACCACGACCTTTTCAAAGCTCGGACAGATGGCAGTGGCTCTGCAGAGAAAGGCCAGGGCAGGAGGGCAGCTGGCAGCCTTTCCAGGAGTCTGTTAGTGTGGCAGGACATACAAGGCTCCTGGACACAGATGTGTTTATGGACAGCCCCTCAGCTGCTCAGAGCTGGTTCACAGCCAGTGACTTCACAGGGGCTGTAGTGCTTGAAGCAGTGCTCAGTCCTCGATGCTTCTCTGACCCTGCCTAAACGTGAGTCAGCAGCGCCCTGGCAGCCCAAAGGAACACCCCTGTCCTGGAGGCATCAGGCCCAGTATCACCAGCTGGGAGAAGGAGGGGATTGTCCCACTCTGCTCTGGGCTGGGATGGCCTCACCTCGAGTGCTGGGGGCAGTTTTGGGCACCACAATATAAAGAAACATCTAAAGCTGTGAGAGAGTGTCCAAAGGAGGGACATGAGGATGGTGAAAGGTCTGGAGGGGCCATAAGAGGGCTGAGGGCACTTGGCTTGTGCAGCCTGGAGAAGAGAAAACTGGGGGGAGACATTGGGGTCTGCAGCTCCTCCCGAGGGGCAGCTCCGATCTCTGCTCCCTGGGACAGGGACAGCACCCAGGGAATGGCTGGAGCTGGGCCAGGGCAGGCTCAGGCTGGAGAGCAGGGAAAGGGTCTTCCCCCAGAGGGTGCTGGGCACTGCCCAGGCTGCCCAGGGAATGGGCACGGCCCCGAGGCTGCCAGAGCTCCAGGAGGGCTTGGACAGCGCTGCCAGGGATGCCCAGGGGGGGGTTGTTGGGGGGTCTGGGCAAGGTCAGGAGCTGGACTCTGGTCCTGGTGGGTCCCTTCCAGCTCAGGATATTCCGTGGCTCTGTGACTCCTCCACACCCTGTGACACCACTTAACTCATTTTCTAATCAAACTCCAAAGGTCTGACTTTCCTCTCCCTGGTGTTCAGAGAGTTCCACCCCCACACAGGAGATGTAAGAGATGGATCCATTTCTGATCTCTCCATCTGAGCCATCCAGTCTTACTGCCCATCCTGACCTGGACCCAAGGCTGTAGAGCAGAGGGGACAGGTTTGCTGCCTGCTAAGTGCCCCAGATGAGACCACTGCTGGGGGGCATGAAAAGAGGTCAGAACTGAACTTGCAGGTGATGCACAGTGCTGCCCCTCTCAAAAAGATGCCCTGCTAAGAAATGTCCTTGATATGAAGGCAAAATCTAAATTATATTTGCTTTTCAAAGCCCATCTACATCGCACTCTGTGTCAGGATAAGAGTTATCTTCCCCCTGTATCAGTATTGCAAAAAGAGGCTGCAGGTGTATGGCTCAGAAAAAAACCCAAATTATCCAGCCCAGGGTCCTAGCAGCTGTATTTTCCATGTGATTTTTGAATGTCTGGTTTCAGGGTGAGACGTGAAGGTCTTTGCTGTCTGTGTGAACTCAGTGAAATGCTGCTCTCCACCCCACAGATTTAGGGATGCTCAGATGCACAACAGAATCGGGACCCAGATCCAGAGCCATTCCAGAGGCAAGGAAAATAGACAAAGCAGATCCCCTGCTCTCTAGAGAACCCACTTGGGTAAAATTACCTTCCTGGCCAAATGAGATGAAGCATGGAGCAGGTTTAATTTGTGTGTTATGTCCTCGTTAATAACAATATCTAATTAAAACATCTGGCGACAACTTAATGGGCAGAAAAGCAAAAAAATCAAGGAGGCTTTATTGAATTTTTCTTTCAACTCCAGCTCTCCAGGTCTGAATGAATCCATCATTGGAGACAGTGCCTTGTTTGTCTGATTCTCTCTTCAGCGTAGCTGTGTAAGTTGTAGCTTTAGAGTCTAGAAACTTTCCTTAAATTAAACTCGTCATTCTTATGAAGATGATTGCTTGAAGGGGAGATTAACCTTTATGATGTGATGATGGAAGTTGTTGTTCATTTCAAGAGCCCCTGAAGATTGCTGGGAGCTGGAAGTGATGGAAACTGGACTGGGATTTGGCACCACAGATGAGAGGTGGGAATGGAGCTTGTCTTTGATGCGGCTCCTCACGCTAATTTCATTGCAGGATCATTGTTTAGGTATTATAAAAAAAAAAAAAAAATATATATATAAAAATATATTTAGAACAGCCTAAATCTTATTTGTATGTGTCTGCAGTATCTCATGCAATAAGATCCCTATCCCTGCCTGGGAACTTTATGTGGTCCTAAATAAGAGCAGGGTGATTTATCAATAGCAGAGTGGTGTGTTTAGTTTGTTACATGCTGAGCATTCCCTCTCCTTCGTGGAAGAGCTGTCCACAGCCTCTTGCAGATAAAAAGCCCTTGTGATTATTGTTCCTACTATCTTTTAATAAGGAGGACATGAAGGCTGTGCCTATCAATATTACAAGCCCTGGCCCCTCAGATTGTGTCACCTCTACAGCCCAAAAGGATAACCTGGACTGTGCAGGGGGAGCTGCGCCCTCAGGGAGGGAAGCAGAGCTCCCAGGACAGTCCAAGCACAGCAAACCCAAACCCTCACAAAGGTTATACACGTGCAGCAAGGACACAAGAGCAGCCCTGACTAAACAGTTCCGTGTGAAATGACACGAAGTTGTTTTCAAGCTTGTGTATGTGATTGATCTCCTGTAACAGGACATGTGCAATTAGCCAGCAGCTCTGCTATTAATAACTATCCCCGAGCATGTGGATGAAATGAATTGGTGTCTCTGTGGATTATTTCCTTTCTCCATCTGACACTTCTCCAGATGAGTGATACAGAACAAAAAGGGAATTTTAAGAGTATATAATTGAGTGTGTATTAGGGTTTATGAAGAGATTCCTACAATAACTGTCATGTTCCACCTGATGGAGTAGCTGTTATGTGAACATGCCAAAGAACCACTTTCCTTGCTGTGATCTTTGTTCTCACTTGCTTTGCCTGCATTATCTGAAAATCTCCTTTAGCTGATGCCACTGAATGCAGCCTGAGTAATGACTTGAGTGCAAAATAAGGACAGGAATAAAGAATGAGGTGAACACTTACTGTCAGGGGCCTCAAACTGGGCGCCAAAGTGAAAGGAGGCCCACTCAGAGGCGGATAGCTTGTGCTGCTTCCACCAGTGACAGACCCTCTGGAAATCAGGACACCTCGATTTATACCCTGGTGGAAATGGAAGACCCAGGCACCACTGCACTGTCAAACCTCTACTCCAACGGGAACAGCTGCATCAGCAGAGGAAGCACTGGGAAGAGAAGGAAGGTGTGGAGGGATGAAGTGACTTGCTTTGTGTGTCACAGCAGGCGGGTGGCACAGCCAGGACAGGAGCTCTGGGTGCTGGGTGTCCCAGATCCTCAGCTGGACAGTCCTGGCAGGGTTATCCTGTTGCCAATGTGAGCAAAAGTGATTCCTCAGAAATGAAATCTTACCTGTGGTCTTAAACATGGTTCTTTGGAGGATCCAGCAAGGTGGAAACTGAACCTTTGTGTGCCAGTTAGTGGCCTTTGCTGAGGATGTGCTGGAGCCCTGTGACCCCAGGGCAGCGCTGCTGTCCTGCTGTGATACCCAATGACAGCCAAAGCTGTGGGGTCTCTGGGACCACCCCATGCCAGGGGGAGAAGGGGAGATTTGCTTTCCCACTCTTTGAGGCCTTGCTGTGTGTCACTGAGCTTCTCAACAGAGACACATGCTCCTCTCACCTACATACCAACAAAATATCTTGGCTCTGAGGAGCAGGAATCCTATTGGGATTTGGTGGTGTTGGGGGTGTAAATGCTGCCATTGCATTTACATCCAACAACACAGAGGAAGCTCCCTTTGCATCCCAGCTTTCCCATCACCAGTCCAAACCTTTTTCCATTGTTGCCCTGGATTTTTCCATCCTGTTTTCTTTCTCTGGCCTTACTTCTTTTTCCTCCTCCATTTTTCAGTTTGGCTTGTCACACACACATGGAATCACACACTCAATCCTCCCCGAGCCTCGGGCCTGCCAGCAGATCTCGAATGCAGTGGGGCTGAGGGATGCCCTGTCACCTCCTGCCCCTCCACGTCCCCCCTGCCCTATTCCCCACTGATCTATTGCAAAGGACAGGTAACCTCAGCCAGAAAGATGGATGCCACAATTACATTCCCCTTTTCAGCAGCTCTTTCCCCTTGCCTCTTCCTGATAGAAGTCGTGGGCAAGAAAAATCTATTATTACTCTCCAAATCATATCAAATATTTATCAGGGTAATTCTCTAGTTATCACCACCGATTGCAAGCCTCAGTCACGTACTAAATCTTGTTAGTGTCATCCCTGGGAACGTGGCTCGTCTGTCTCCTCAGCCGAGTGCTGCACAAACCAGGCTGCCCCAGGGGAACCTGGCTTATGGAAAAGCTGTGGGGAAGGAAGCAAAGGAGGCGATCAGAGATGGGCACGAGCTTCCCAAATCCCCAAATTCTCCCAGGGTGTGAGGCTAGCTCCGCTCAGGACGGGGCCAAGGGCGGGACAGGCAGGTTGGGTGTGGCAAGGGGAGGTCAGCTGGGCTACACTGAGTGATCTGATGGTGATGTTCAGATAAGCTCATTCCTAATCAGAAACCGTCTGAAACAGGCCCAAAAAGCGAGGTGTATTCTTGCCCAGGAGTTACCCAGAGCTGTGTGGGAAGTCAGTGGCAGAGACCAGAACCCAGCTCAGGGTCTGTGGCTCTAATGACACGACTGCTCCTTTTGGAGCTCTGTGGCTGGCTGGGAGCAGCACTGTCCTGGGGTCCTGTAAGTCAGGGCAACCTTGACATCCCTGCAAGCCAGGCCAGGGAGCCTCCCCTTCCACCACCGTGTGCAGGACTAGCAAATGCAGCCGCTTGAGCTGGGCTTTTGTTGTCGTGGTTCTTGGCACCAATACGTTTCCAGATTGTACCTATTTTTAAACTCTTTATTGGGTCAGATCTGGACAGCTTGGAGACTTCAGCTCTTCCCTCTCTCTACCCCTGTGCACACAACTTCTTGCTGCAAAGGGAAGAAATGAGCAGCAAATTTCCTCTGCCAGAACCAATCAGTCTGGCACCTGTCATCAGCATCACAGCAGCTATAAAATATTTAATTTCTTAATGATGAATTGGCAGATTGTTTAAAAAAGACAACAAGGAAACAAAGAAAAGGAAACAGACACTCACAATCTGCAGTCACACTCTTTGCCAGGCTGAGCCTTTGGAGCTGATAGCAGGAATGTGTTTTTCCATCCCAGCTACCTGACAGTGCTGTCTATTCATAAAGCCCTGCTGGTTGTTTTGGGGATTTTCCGCTCACACCCTTGATTTACCATCCTAGTGTCCCACCACTGATTCCTGATCAAACTCAGCCTCCAGGGGGAGATTTTTTTTTTCAGAAAATGAGCAAACAGCTTCTCAATGGCACAGATTTTACCTCCTGCAGTGCTGCACACTGAAATAAGTAAGGACAAAGAATGATCAGGCTAGGTCAGAGCACAGGTACATCCAGCCAGGTATTCCAGTTCCAGCAGTGACCCACAGTTCATGTTTTGGGAGATGTCTAGGACTAGTTCAGTCATAAAGTGCCATTTCTCTTACAGCCTCCAGCAATCTGCAGCTCGGGGAGATCTCTGTGGTTTCTAGCTCCAACTGGAATTTTCTTCCATGAGCTTGCCTAGTCATTTTTTTAAAGATATGCAAACTTTGGGCATCCACAAAAATCTTCACTCAAATAGTCCCATAGTTCTTTCGCGTGAAGCTGAATTTCTTATTTTGTTTTCAGCAGATCTCCTACTAATTTAACTCAATTCCAGTTCCTGCATTAAAGAGACAGTGAAAAATCATCCTCTCTTCACCTCCCATCCCTTGAACATGTTTGGCTCACAAAACAGGGAGAGGCAGAGAGAGGCCTGGGTTAATGGAGACCAGGATTGGGAATTTGCCATGGACAGTCTGATGCCAGAGGATGTCATCTTGTGAGTGCCTGTGGATTCATACTGCCTCCAGTTCCTACAGCTGTGAGCTTGGAGAAGAGCCAGAGTCCTCACCTGTATCAGGGTGTTTTTGGAAATGCATAAGGTGATTCTCATGGGAGTCACCTCAAGGAATCCTGTAAATACAAGCAAGAAAACTGCCTGACCAAACTGAATCCTGTATTGCAAATATTGTGATATTTGGTGGCTTTTATTTTGTTTTATTAACTTCTAAGTTCTGTTATTGGAACTTTTAATTACAAGAGAGCCATAAGGTCTCACCAAAGCAAATACAAACTTTCATCCATCACAGAAAAAAACCCTGGAATCCAGCTTTAACAGCTTGTGAAATCCTCCTGAACCCTGGGGAAATGAAGAGGAAGGGAACATTTTTCACTTACCACCATTTATTATTTTTAAGCCGTCTCATGATGGGGAGCGGTGACGCTCCTCGCTGGCGTGACCAAACCTACACTGCTCCTCCGGGCCGGGGAGTTTGGCAGGCGTGGGTGGCTGGCTGGCAGCTCTCAGGCACAGCCTTCCTGCTTCCCCCTCTGCCTCTCCCACAGCGTGTGGGGATCCAGGGCTCCAGCAGAGCTGCTGCTGGGGGATGGCAGTATGCAGGGGATCCCAGGGTCATGCAGCACCTCAGCTCAAGCTACCAGGAGATACCTGGCAGAGCCCTCAGGCACTGTCTGCTCTGGTGATTTGGTTTCTCCCTCCTGTGCAAATATGCAAAACGAAAGCTCCCACTTGTGCAGGAAGGGCTTGACCTGCTTTCCAGAGGGGTTACTGGAATTAGGAGCACTCCCCAGCACAGGGAGCTGGCACTGGTGGCAAAGTGACCCCTCCCTGCTGGTGTGGGTCTGCTCCAGGGCGAAGCAGGTTTCCCCCAGCCCCTGTGCAAATCCTCAGCCACAGAAGGATGTTTCCACTGTGCTTTGGCACAGGGATAAGATGAAATCAAAGGACAGCTCTTCCATGTCAAGCAGCTCTTTTCTGTGTTAACTCTGGGTCTCTGTCTTCTGCAGCTGGTGTTTAAAGAGAAGTTTGCTCCACTGATCCTGCCTAATGTCTCTTCTGAAGTTCTGAATGGAAAACATCCTGCTTATCTTAATCAAAGATGGCTTTTCTCTGCCTCTGGGTCAAAACATTGCAACAGGCTTGGCCCTAGTGGGAGCAGTGGATGCTGATCAGTGGAGCTGCCTGCTGCCTTTCCAGGCATGGGCAGAACCTGAAATCCCACCTCATCCCACCTGTAGGGTTTTGGGGTATGGAAGGGAAGATCAGACAGCAGCAATCCCACAGCTCTGAGCTGCAGCACAGGGAGCTGGAGAGGCATCGCTTTCCATCTATTAAAATAGATCCCACTGCCAGCAAAAGAACTGGGAAGTGTGACTCAAAGTGGGGGAAGGAAAAGGGATAGGGCTGATCAGCAGCTAGACACCCACATCAGGACAGCCTCTCAGCAGAACCAGTTGCATCCCACCGTTATCAGCGTGGTTGAACACGTGCTGGAGCAGAGAAGGGACTGAGGGAAGAGCTGCCTGTGGGAAGTTTTTGGCTCACAGTGAAGGCACATGGGGGGGTGTCCGTGGGATGGGCAGTGCCAGAGTCCTCTCCACCACAGGCCTCTTCCAGAAAGCTTTAACAAAGAGCATGAGCTTAGAGAGATTCTGTCTTGCTACTCCAAATCAGCCCTGGACACTGCTCTGAGGGCGTCCCTCTGCCCTTGACTCCTTGCCAGCCATGCCTGGCTGGAAGCCTTCCTCCAGATGGAGCAGGCTAGGAAAGGTGTGGAAACGCAAAGAGGAAGCAAATGTGAATGTATGCGTACCCCTAACTGTGTGTTTGTGCTGTCATTTAGACTGCTATAAAATGAATAAAATATTGAGTAAAAAATGAGTAAGATATTGTGATTCCTCTCTAATAACTTTTTTCATCCACTTATGCTGGAATACATTTACTCTGAGTTGAAACTCTTGTCAGGAGCTGGTTGGGGCAGATCCTTTATTATTTGATTGCAAAGAACCTACTTTCTCCCAAATATCTTTTTTTTTCATTAAAAAGTGATAACAGGAGGTGGTGAGCCATAGCCACGTGTTGCAGTGAAGGCAGAGCTGTGGTATGAGAGGGAAATGGGAATATTTTGGGTGCTGGGGTGGGGGCATCACCAAAGCTAATTATAACACTTTCAGCCTAAATA
The DNA here is from genome assembly GCA_013398055.1 of Ifrita kowaldi. Taxonomy (NCBI): domain Eukaryota; kingdom Metazoa; phylum Chordata; class Aves; order Passeriformes; family Cinclosomatidae; genus Ifrita; species Ifrita kowaldi. The sequence goes on along the minus strand of VZRS01004915.1, from coordinate 59,264 downwards.
GTTTGGCTCCTTGTTAGTTGGATTAAAAAGGTCAAATTTTCTCCTAAAGACTTTGACAGAGGAAGGGTTTTGGCCGAGTTTCTTCAGGGGAACATTGTCCCTGCCAGCCCACTTCACCCTGGCTGTGTGGTGTGGAGCCATTTGCCCCTCTGCCCACTCCTTCCCAGAAAACCTGGCTGGGGATGAAGCAGTAGAGCCTGGAAAAGCAGCTTCTCATTAAAACAACCCCCTCAGCCACTTGCTTTGGTGGGTCAGTGTCATCAGCTCCTGGGATTTCATCCCCCGGATGAAAGGCAGTGGGCCCTGAATGGTTGGGGTTTCCTTGCATGAGCTCATTTTCCCCCTGCAATGGCTCATTTTTTCCTTGCAGAATTTTCTAGGGCTTGGTCAGGCTCCAGGGCTTGCTTGCATCCTTGCTGCCTGTCTGAGGTTCGGGGGGAAGGTGGGCTGGAGCTGCAGGAGGGCAGGAGGGATTGACAAAGCTCTGGGCTGGAAAGCTGGCATCAGAGCAGTTGGAGAAAACAAGAGGATGGAAGGAGGTTTTCACTTGGAATTGTGCCTTGGACGAGACTTGGGGAACGGGAAGAGGCAACAGGCCAAGCCATGGGACCCCAACATAAAAAAGACATTAAGCTATTGCAGAGTGTCCAGTGAGGATGAGGAAGGGTCTGGAGAGGAAGCCATATGAGCAGTGACTGATTTGACTTGGTTTGTTCAGCCTGGAGAAGTGGAGACCAAGGGAAGAACTCATTGTGGCCTTCAACATTCTCAGGAGGGGCAGTGGAGGGGCAGGCACTGATCTCTTCCCTCTTGTAATCAATGACAGGACTCAGGGAACAGCTGGAGCTGTGTCAGGGGAGGTTTAGGTTGGAAATCAGGAAAAAGTTTTTCCCCCAGAGGGTGCTGGGCACTGCCCAGGCTCCCCAGGGAATGGGCACGGCCCCGAGGCTGCCAGAGCTCCAGGAGCGTTTGGACAGCGCTGCCAGGGATGCCCAGGGTGGGGCTGTTGGGGGGTCTGTGCAGGGCCAGGAGCTGCACTGGATGATCCTGGTGGGTCCCTTCCAGCTCAGCACATTCTGTGATTCTCTGTTTCTGTGATCCTGTGATTCCATGATTCTGTGATTCTGTGTCAGGAGTGGGGACCTGCCATGGCTGGAGCAGCTTTTATTAAGCAGCAAGACGGGCCTGCTAGGAAATCCCCAGGATAAGGAATATTCCAGGTGAAACAGAGGGCAAAACCCCCATTTTCCACTGCATGGCTCTTTTGCTGAGGGATCCTTATCGATTCCTCTCTGAGATCTCCACAGCCTCCAACAGCCGTGTCGGGCATGGGGCTGATTCAGCCCTGTGCTGAAGGCCACTGATTGCTGAACCATTGTGTCCCGCAGAGCTGCTCCGCCACCCGCACCCGTGCCAGCGGCGGCCGCAGCGGTTCCCGTGCCGGGCGCTCCGTGCCGGGGCAGGGACACGCGGGGCCAGGGAGGTTCTGCTGTCCTGGGCCGGCCGTGCAGGCTGCGGCAGCAGCGTCTGTGCAATGTGCACCTGGAGCACACGATGGCACTGCAGGAGCGCGCAACGCTCCGCTCCTCGGCTCCGCGGCCCCCGAGCCCCTCGGTGCGCCCGGGCTGCCGCAGGGGCCGCTTCCCAGGGACACCGCCTGCAGGGAGCCTGCGGGATGCCGCACCCCGAGTGCTGCTGGCCCCAAGTAGGGCACAGCTTTCTGCAGCTGAGACCCCCCATCTCCCGGGGGCCAGAGGAGACACAGAGCTGCAGCGTGGCCCGAGCGTGTCACAGGGCTGGCCTCTTCCACAAGGCACAGTGGCCGCTTCCCCACAGCCCGACGCAGCTGAGACCTTTCCCTCCTGCCCCAAAGGCACCGGCTGCTCCCAGCACGGGGCAGCCCAGGGCTAGGCTGGGCAGCAGTCCATGGAAGGCAGCGTGTCCCAAATTCCACCAGCACCGAGGGAAGTTGGCCTGGGCTGGCTCAGCCCCCGTGGCTGCCAAATCTCTGCTTCCCCCTCCTGAGCTCCCCCAGGCACAGAGATGGGCTCCGGACGCGCGCTGGTCGGAATGCAGCCCGGTGCAGGTCTTGCATGATAATAACCTGCAAGGCTGGCGGCATTGGAAAAGAGACACAGAGGAATTCGTTACTTTGCTTGTTCCTGAAGGTGCAGATCCTCCAGCCAAAAACCAGGGAGCACCGTAGGGATGAAGAGAAAAGCTGCAACACCATTTCCATATAGAACAGGCTTTTTCCTGAAATAATCCCTGCAGGAGAGAAGCTCTGTTAAAATATCTGGAAGTGACAATCCTTGTATTTATCTGTTCTTATCTACAAAGATTTTGAGATGTATAAATGCAGCAAGTTCTACCCAAATTATTGCCAGATCGAAAACAGTGTGATCCCCTTCATAGAGACTGTCTGGAATTATCTGGTGGGCACAAGGTGGATGGCTCTGCTTTTTCTCCTCTTTGTCCCCACAGGAAAAAGTTCTCACTAGGACTTTTCCATAAGCAAGAAGAAATATATTCAGGAGAAAATACACTCAGAAGCAGGAGAGGAGGGGGGAAAATCCCTATTCCAAGAGAGAAGGACAGAGGGGGGTTGATTCCTGCAGCTGTTGTCCCTCTCCCTGGATGGAGCATTCTTTACTTGATATCTCCCGTTGTAAATGCAGCTGATTGATTTTCTTTCTGTTTTTTCTTTCGCACTTGTTTATTTTAATAAAGATAGATTTATTTTATTTGGAAGCCTGAAGCAAAATGTTCCCGTGTCTCCACCCACCCTTCTGGCACTAAGTGCTGATGGTTATTTCAGTGGTTATAATTTGATTTCTGCCTCTCCTGCTGGGCTGATGTGAGAGAAACAATATTTAGGGAAGCTGATTTTTAATTTTATTTTTTTTTCTGGAGTAAGGGAGACAGAGGCTGGGAGTGGTATGGGAAGAGGAAAAGAGAATCAGCAGAACGCACTCACATTTTCTGGACATTTTATCTCCAAGTTTGCAGTCTCTGATGGACAAAAAGGACAGGGCAGCTCAACTTATCCACTGCTCTCTGAAGAACGGAGAGTGATGCATCTTTTGGGGTGGTTTTGTGTTATTCTTGGTCTATTGCAGGGACTTGTAGCTGCTCTTTGCCAATGATTCCAGGTTTGTAGCCTGAGCTATGAAAATTTCCATTTTGCAAGAGGGGAAACTGAGGCACAGAGGAGTAAATCAGTAGTAAAGCAGTAGTAAAGCAGTAGTAAAGCAGTCTTTTTTCCTTCCGATCACCTGTCACCAAGAACAGTGTCAGGAACAGGACTGATTTCTAAATCCAGGATGTTGTCAACACACACAAAAAACCCACTTCAGCCCTGCCATCTCTCAATTAAAGCCAGACAAAATGAGATTTTCACCACTGCTTAGCAGCCAGACCTTGAGCAGCAGATTTTCCAAACAGTTCCGTTACTCCCCAGCTCTTGGTGTTTCTTAGAGAAAAGATCCTGTATTTTGCTAAGAGGATTTTTTTTGGCAGAGAAAAAAATCTGACCCGACATTTCAAGACACAGAATAAAAACTTGTCTATCATTTTTTTTTTCTATTTTTAAAGGATCAGCCTCCCTCTTTTTCTTTTTGTCTATAATTTTTCTGGCTTCCAGAAAAAGAGCTAGAGAGTGCCTCTGTGCATAGCTGAAGATAATAACTTAGCTAAATATTTTTTTTCTCCTTTTAAAGTATATATCAAGATTGCCTGCTGCACAGTTTACATTTCCTGCTGTGGAGACAAATACTTTAATTAAAATGGGAGGAAAAAAACCATGCAGAAAAAGAAAAAGCCTCTGTGAAAAGAATCTTAAGAGGCCTGAAATGGGCAAATGAAGCCCTTTGGCAGCCAGGCTGCATTTTGCATATACGCAAATATAAATATTTGGGACTATTTTGCTCAAGGAAAGGAGGGAGGTGTTGGTGAAAGCCAGGCTTTGAGAAAGACCTTTTAGAGAAAAGGTCTCAAACTGCTTGACCTCCATCTCCTGCAGCCCCTGCTCCAGTCCTGGTGTAGGACAGATGGAATGGTTTTAGATGATCATGTCTTGAGAATGAAAAGAAAACAGAATTTTCTAAGTACTTGGGTCTTTTCTCTTTCCTTCACCTAAGTGCAAAGCATTAAATTAATTCCTCATGGTTGCTGTATTTGATTATTTGACTCCTTGTAGCTGCTCTCCCTCCCTGGGCTCCAGCTTGTCCCGAGGGCAAGCCCAGCAGCAGCAAACAGCCAGAAACTCCTCAGTGTGCCAGGCTGGTCCTAACTCCAGGGCCAGATGAGAGGGATGGGAAGCTGCAAGTACAAAATTACTGCTCAAACCTGGAGTTCTTCTCCCAGTGTGGAGTTAGAGGCTGGAAGCATCACATCTGTTTTTTTACTGCAAATTTTGGCAATGCAGGAAGAAAGGGAAGCCCTGTTTATAAGGGAGAGTGCAATGTAGGTCTGTGAGCCTTGTCTGGAGGAAAAATGCCAAGAGAACAATTTCCTTGCATTTCTAAGCAGGAGGAGCAGCCTCTGAAGGGCACCCCCTCGCTCCCCTCCCATGCCTGCAGTAGGTCTGCAGCCAGCAGAGATCAGCTTGTTCTCTCTCAGATATTTCTGGGAAACACTCCCAATATCTTTCCCCTAAAGCACATCCATCCACCCAGGAAAACGCCCTGCCTTCCCAAAGCACACCAGGCTCTCAGGGCTTCCCGTTTAAAGCCAACCACTGGGGGATCACTGGAGCTCCTTGGCATGACCAGGGGGAGCAGCAGCTGCCAGCCCTGCGTTCCAGAGGGTGGTAGTGAGCAGTAGGAGCTGCTTGGATGGATTAATCAGACTTCCAAAGATCTTTTTCCAGGGCAGGGTATAGGTGCATTGAGAGCATCACAGTGTGCTTCCCCCGCTAAGCTGGGATTTGTACCGAGCTCATTGAGGATAATTAGATGATCACCATCAGATGGGGAAGCTGAGCTCTCACTTTCTGCACCCTCCCTCTAAGAGAGCAGAATATTGCTCCTGCTTTTCACCAGCCTGAACCAGCCATTGTCTCTTTGAGCTGTGACGCTGTCCCTGTATAATTAAGGCTGTCAGTCAAACTCAGACACCTAAACACTATAAACTCCATGGCTTAGCAGGGCTGATCACAGGACTTTAGTGCTTGGCAGTCAAAGCAGCAATTGCAGGCTCCTTTCCCGTGTTGGTGGGACAAACTGTGGGGCTGTGAGGTGCAAAGATCCCTGGGAAGCAGTTATGTGCCTCCAGGGCTTCCTGGATGGCTGGGACCGAGGGCCCTGTGCAGGTGGTGGGATGAGCTGCACTGATCCTGAGCATCATTTCTGGTCCAGAGCCTGATTCCTGGGCTCAGGGTATTGGTGGGACCTCCCTGGCAGGGAGTTTGGGTTATTTATTGTCTTGATGGGCAGAAGCACCTAGAAAAACAGGGAGAGAAAGGTTTTACCCACCCAGCTCCTCTGCTCCTTGCAGAGTTTTACGTGGCTGGAGGGCTGGGCAGGGCAGCCAGAGGAGCAGCAGGATGAAGCACAGTCTGTGCCACGGAGATGCCTCAGCTGGACTGCAGCAGATTCCCTGGTGCTGATGGTCACTTCCAGAGTGCCTGGTGGCCACCCCACAGCCTGCTCCACTGCCTGGCTCTATCTGGAGCAACAAATGAGGCTTACCTGAGGCCAAGGATTTTCTAAAACTCAAGCTGTTCAAGGTCCTGAACAGCTTGGCATAACTTTGGCAGTAGCTCTCCATCTGTTTCCACCTAAACTCCTCTGTGCAGGAGCCCTTTACGTGCTTGGGAAGGGGCTGGCTGTTCATGGCACTGAAGTGTCCAGGAGCTGGCAGACAGGACAGCATGGTCATGAGCTCAGCACCCTGCACTTCCAGACCTCTTTAAGAGATCTCCTGAGCTGTCACTGATTCTCAGGCCACGGTCTGAAAGCCTTTAGGAAGGGCTAGCATGAAATGAACTTGGTTTCTTTCACAGGGAGCATCCTCTGTGTGGAGAGAGGCCTTTCTTGGAAGGTTTGTTACCCACGCCTTGTGTGTCTGGGGAATTTTGTTGGATGGATCAGTGTCTCAGTGGCTGCTGATGGGTGGCAGCCTGGGATTTGTGTGCAGATAAACAGGGAAGGAAATAGGGTTGAATTCAGTCAGGTGCTGCCCGATGGCCTCTGGATACCATTCCAAGTGAGCCAACAGGCCAGCAGAACGAGGGATGCAGACAGTGAGGGAAACGTCCCCTGAAGGACAATCAGAAGATACACTGTCGGACTGATCAGTGAAGCTTTGTCATGGCTGTCATGAGCTCTGCCATGAAATGAATGAATAAATGAAATTAGAAATGGAGCTGGAATCCAGTCCCTCTCTCCTCTTGTGGACAAACAATGGGAGGATGAACAAGCATTCCCCAAGCATGCACAGATAGAGGAATGATCAGGTATCAAATGCTGCTTCAGGTTTGGAGACCTGCTCCTACCAGGAAAGAAAGGTTTTTCTCCCCCTGTCACAGCACTGCAGCGTTATTCTCATTCCAGGCTGCCCCACCACCATTCCGCAGTCAAATCCCTTTTCAGAGCTCCATTTCTGTCTGTGGTTCCAGACCTCAGCTAACCTGATTCTCTGCTGACGAGCCAGCTGTGCTGTATGAGCCCTCTCACACGTGTTCCTGAGCTTTTTCTGTCTGAAGACCATTACTGGTAATTAGTTAGTGTAAAATGAGAGGAGTTTTGTTTGGCATTCCTTAAAACACTCTCTTCTCCCAGCTCTCTGGCCTGGGGCTGGCTGTTACACCCACTGCTTCTGGAGCACAGCTTTCCCCATCACTGCATGATGGAGGATTATTTCATTAATGGATATAATGATACTTTGTCTTTGGTGCTGACGATCTTTGTGGCAGTGCTGTGCAATCTTTAATTAACTTTGAGCCTGCCAGGCACTACGAGGATGTTGATAACCTGCAACAAATGCAGCGGAAGCTTGAAGGCCTGGCGTGGTAAACAACCTTGTCCAAGGTCACACAGTGACTCTGGCTGGCTTGAGGTTTGCTGCCAAGTCTCCCGGTGAAGCAATGCTGTAAAAAAAGTACATTTCCCTGCTAAAAAGTGCAAAGTAGGGTAATCCAGGCAAGGAATGTGAAGTGCTTGGGGGACCAGGGAGCGTGTTCAGGAGCGTGGTGGCTGCACTGCTCAGTCCCACGGCTGTCAGTGCGGTGTTTGAGTTTGCATTGGGCCGTGTTGGCTTTGCGTGAGCAGGAGCCGGTTGTGCGGCACACGGGGTAGGGACAGGCATTTAATGTGTGGATTAAAAGTGAGGTGTCACACGAGGGCTGCCAGCAGGGAATACACACACACAGGCACATGGAAAAGAGGGAGATGCAGAGACCTTGTATAAGCCCTGCCGTGGATGTGGATTTATTAAAAACTGTGCTGATTTCTTACAGGATTTGTTAAAAGATGTGATGATTCCTTCCACAGTGGGAGCTTTTTGATTCCTACGGAGCTCTATGTTTTACCAGCCCAGAGGCTCTGAGCCCTCATCTTCTGACAACCTTTCCAAAAGATGCTCCTTGTTTGAGTTTTGGAGGTGCTGTCCATGCACCTGTCCTGTTTTATTTACACATTTTTTTCGTGTATTGAGTGTGGAAGAAGCTGCTGGTCCCAGCTGCAAGGGTGTTGCTGGTGTCAGTATTGTAAAAGCCTGAGTTTGAAATCCTGAGCAGATGCTTGCTCTTTCCCCTTCCCAGAGATCTGCCACCACGGGAGTCATTGCTTTGGACTTAAACCCTCCATATGTGCCCAGAGGTCAATGCTGAAGCTTTGGTTACCCTGGAAACCAGGACAAAACTTCCCCAAGCCGTTACTGCAATATGGGTCACTCGTGGAAAAAAAAGAGACAGAAAATGCCTCCCCTTCCAACTAAGGTGTTTTCCATAGGGGAGCCTACAGGTTTGAGCAGGTCACAGTTCGTCCTGTCTCGTGTGGGGTGGGAGATGAAGCTCTGAAGCTTCAGAGCGCTTTGTTGGCCCCTAGTTTCCAGTGCTGACTGCAGAGGTGGAAGGTGGGGTGTTGCACAGTCCTTGGGCAATCCCCTCCTGTTTTGTAAGCAGCCACCCTGTGCTCATCAGTTCTTTGGGAAAAGCACCAAAATGAGATGCTAATTCCATCCTTAGTCCCTGAGAAAGGGAGGGGGTGTGGGTGTTGTACCTGCCATGGGATTTCAGATTGTTTCCTAAACAAATTGGAGTGAGAGAAGTCATACTCATCCCTTTGGAAAGGGGCCAGGTTGAACACTGAAAGATTTCAGTGATTTGCTAATTGTTGGGAAACATGACTGTCTGCACAAGGCAATAAATGTTTCTTTTATTGTTCTGTTTGAGAACAAATACACTTCTGGTTTAAAGGAGTTGATGCTGTCTTGTGGGAGGGGGATTTAGGGTGAGGAGAGGTGAAAATTACCTTTGTATCTCCTCTGAAGGAGATTCCCATGGCTTCATGACCCTTCTTTTTTTATTATTATTGTTTTCCTTGGCATGCTGTCAGAGCATTCCATGTCTCTTCCAGCTTGTTTTAAGCATGGAGCCACCCTGCCAAGTCTTTGTGTGCTAAAGAACTTCCACTTTTAAGAAGCCACCTTAAACCACCGCTTGTATGTGCTGGCTCCTTGTCCACGATCCACCTCTGGAGCCACATCATCTCATCCTCTTCGGCCTTCTTCCCGGATGCAGCTGTGTTATATTTCCCCTTCTTTACTTCCCTCCTTGCTGCTTCATTCCTGGCCTGTCACCTTCATGGGTTCACCTCAGTTGCCCCCTCTCCAAAATGCTGCCTCTACCAGCAGAAAGGACCCACGGTGATGGATGTACAAGCTGATGTACAACCACCTTGCTGCAGCCCCTGAGCAGGGTGTTCACTGGGGAGAACACTCCTCCTGCACAGTTATTAGAGGGCAAACCCTAAAAGTGGGGTTGGTTTGGCTGAGATCAGGCTGCACCTCCGACAGCAGCTTCATTTGGGGTGTCAAACATCAGTACAGCACCCATATAGCTGCTGTGCCCATGGGAGGTGAAACTTCTGCTTTTCCTCACATTTCCTCCCTCCGTCCCTCCCCTTCACTGTGGTCAGGCTGTCTGGGCACTTCCTGCCCCCTTTGTGTCACTCCTTTTCCTGGGTAACTTCCCTTCTGGTATCTCAGCCCTGCTTCCTGACAGCTTTCCATAACACCCTGTCTTGTGATCTGCAAACTTAATGCCTTCCCCACTGCTCGTGGCTGCTCGGTTCCTCCTCTGTTGGATACTAAGTGTTTTTTTCCTGGTTTATGCAGGCAACTCAAGGCCNCCCCCCCCCCCCCCCAAACTGAACAGAGTTGGGAGAAAAGGGGTGTTTGAATAAATTCCTCTTTATCAGAAACACTGCTTTAGGTTTTACTCTGTGCACAAATAAGTCTTTGCTCTGCAAAAAGCATGTAATAGCCACACGGGTTTTGTAGATTCCAACACCCAGCACTCCACAAGCAGGCAAACCTGCATCTGGGTCTGGCTCGGCCACTCTTTTGGAATTTATTGCTTTGCAAGTAATGGAAGTGGGCTCTCAGCAGTGCAGACAATTAATATTCTGGGTACTTCTCCTGGCAAATGCCATAAAAGTCTGAATGTCTGCGAGCTGATGTCTAAAGCACGCCATGAACTAACCCCAGGGAGGGTTTGCATTTTCTCTCTGGGTAATGTGTACACAAGAACTTTGCCACGGCTTGCAGGGGCTGGGTCTGCACTTTCTGCTGCAGCATTGCAACATTTTCCTGTCATGTAGTGTCAAGCCATGGCAGTGAAACCACAAACGTGAGGCTCAGGAGTCTTGGCACTGGTCAGCGCCTGTGGCAGTGCTCTGTGTTCACAGAAAGCAGGTCTGCTACACAGCTTTTTGCTCTTATGTTATGGTTTTCCCTCAAAACAGGGATCTCTAATCTCTCCAGGTCAGCATTAGAGCTGCTCCTTGTTTCAAACTTTCCCAGAGTGCCACAGCAGTGCTGTAGGGGCTCGATATTTAACCATGCTTCAGCTGTGGCACTGAGTACCCAAATCAACCTTCTTTGTGTCCAGTTTAAAAATCTGAGCTCTGCAGTGCTCCATGCCCTACGCACCTTTCATGTTTGATAGTCTGAATAAATCCTTGCTCTACAGCAGACTCATTATTAAGAGAAGTGGGGGAGAGGAGGTAGAATAAGTAGGATAAGTCAAAGCTACAGTAATACAAAACATATGTAAATCAGGCTATGAGACACCATAATAAGGATGTAATGGAGGGGGAAAGAAAAAGCAAGTCCTATTGTTGTTTCAGTAGAAAAGCCAGCATCAGTCTGAGGTGGCCAACCCACCTTTCTCAGGACTGTGGTAGGAATTTATACTCCCTCTAAGCACAGAGTGCTCCGTGCCAAGGCACTGGGGACACCCTCACATCCATGGTGACAGTGAATTCCTGGCTCTGGCCAGCCCAGAGGTGACCATGGTTCATCCCAGGCAGAAGGACAAGGTGCTGCTGGGCTGTTCGGTGCCAGCCTGCCTCTCTCCAGGGGTCCAGGGAGCTCCACTGTCACTCACTGCCTGCCCAGGAATGCTTGGCAGGCGAGGCTGGCTGCCTCCACCATCTGTGTGAAATCCTTCCAGCCATTTAGATTAAACATTGACTTCAGTAAAATGTAGGGCTCCTAATGACCTGACATAGTCCATATGGAGTAGCTGCCACAGATAGTGACTATCTTGACACTGATTAATCACTTCTTCTAGGAGTGTATTTGTCCCTGGTTACTTGACACAGTTCTTCCCTAATAGCTTTGGAATAGTTCTGGGGTGTTCATATGACCTTGGCTTTGGGGAATAGCCCATCTGATGGCACACATTGCCTACTCCAATGCAGGCTTGGCTGACTTTCATCAAACTAACTTGGACTGTGGCTTTCGGGTTGTTTTTTCTGTCCCCTGTGTACACCAGTCTGTCCTCTGTAATGGGAAACACCTCAGCTGTGCTTAACTCTGCTAGGTGCCACCACTGGCAGGGGGCTGGGCTTGGTCTGTGCTGTGCAGCACAAAGACACTGTGATTCCACCTCCATGCCCTTCCTTGACACTTAGAGGCACGACAAGAAACCTGCATTACAGATGCTACTTGCTCTGGAACTGCAGCTGGAGTCCATCACTGCTCAGACAGAGAAAAGTGAGTTTCTCAGTCTGAGTGTTGTTCTCTTCTTCAAAGCCAGGAGATCCAGATGCAGAGGCAGGAGGTGTTCCAGGCTGATCCTCCATCAAGTGTGAGTTGTGGTTCCCTCATCTCTGGAAGTGTCCAAGGCCAGGTTGGATGGAGCTCTGAGCAAAGCAGGGGTTGGAACAAGATGAACTTTAAGGTCCCTTCCAATCCAAACCAGCCTGTGATTCCATTATTAGACCCACTTCATGTGGGGAAGCATCACAAGTGAGAGTTACAGGCATGAAGGCTCTCTAGGACCTGTTCTGATGCAATCAGTGTCTCAGCTCCCTCCCCAGCCTTGGTGCAGGCTCTGTGTGCTCCAGCTCTGGCTCTGTCCTGTGGCTGCCAGGTCAGGCAGGGGTTACAGTGCAAGGCAGTGACTCACCACTTCCTGGAAGCAATGTATTTGTGGAATGTGCAGCAAAAAGATCTTAAAGATGTTTTCAGATTATTCTTTCCCCAATTTTCCCTTGTAATTTATAGAAATTGTTTTTCCCAGCAGAATGGCTGGGAAAATTCAACTTGCTGTTAAATTTGTGCCACATTTCCTGTCACTCTTCCTTTCCACTCAGACAGCCTTTCAGACCTGGCTGAGTGTAAGGACTGGTGATGTGTCAGGTGCATCCCAAGGTCTGGGAACTGCCTGCACCCCCTGAGCCTGGATCCCTCATGCACAGTGGCTGATTTCAGCCTAATCCACCACAGGTGACTGCGAAGTTGACACTGTGATAGTGAGGAAGGGACATGTGGCCAGTGCTGCAGCCCATCCGAGAGCAATGCTGGGTCACCTGGTGTATCCTGAGCTTCTCAAGGACTTTTGGAACCTCTTGTGGTGCTCCCCATCTTCAGCTCCACGAGCCCTGTGCTGTGAAAATGCCAGCACCTCAGGAATGCTCCCCGCTCTGATCCATGAATCTGTCCTGTCTGATCCATAGCTCATAACCAAATAGTTGCTATAGATGGTCCTTTCACTTAAAATAAGACCTGGTTTGTTTAACCTTGAAATAGTTTGTGTCATGTTCCTCAGCCTCTCTTTGCAGACAGACTTGGGCAACTGCTTGAGATGACTCCTGAGGCAAATAGAGCCTCTCTCCAGGGTAAGAGCTGTTTATCTACATGTGGTACTGGGTTAACTGTGACCTTGAAACCACCCTACGTACAGACAATCCTGTCTTTATGGCTCTCACCACTTGTCTTGTCCAGGAGTTTAGCTAACTTTGCTTTTTGGCTGGAGTTCACAAATAATTTTCTTTTAAAATAAGCAAGTACAAGATGTTTTGTCAGTCCAGCTACATTGTGGCTGTCTTATGCTCTGTAATACCTTGCTTGAGATCACAGAGGCTGCATATGCACTGTCTGCATTGTGTTACTTACATTAGAATAATGTTCAAGAGGACAAAGATTGCTCAGGCACGTGTTTTTGGAAACATATTCTCCGTAAAACCGCCTTGCTAAGAGATCTTTAATGATCCCACTGGTAAATGGCCAGAGTAGTGAATCATGTTTGATTTTAGATGTTATTCTTGTTACTTAAAGGGATTCCAAATAATTCTTCTGGTTTTTGTGAGCAATTACATGGACATTACGGCTTTCTCCACGTTGCTGTGTGCCAGCTGAGCAATATGAAGTTAACCAGCACTGACTTCCTAAACCGGTGGCCGGGTTTGATCTGCTAACTTGCAGTTTTCTGCTAGTGCCCCATCCCTTGCAGTGTCTGTAGGATTTGTCCTTGAACAAACGACGGTGGGTGTTGTGAAACTGTCCCTTGTGACAGCAGCAGTGCCTTCTCTGAACGCCCTTCAAGCCGCACTTCCCACTTGACCTCTGAGCGTGGCTGTGGGAGGGACTTTGTGATGCTCCCAAACTCTTTAGCGTCTTCAGTAAGTCTCCATTGAAATGGTAATTTCTAGAGCATACTTCAGGCTCATCTCAGCTTTAGATAAAAATTAAATGTGGATTGCCTCATTCCGCATATTGAATACTAAGGGATGCACTCATTTGTTCTCTCTGCAGACACACGATGCTCTGCCAATTTCCTTAATCCAGGCACAGAAGCAGTCAGCAATTGTTTCCATTCACTTTTGATTCCATCTATAAAAGGAAATACCTGCAATCACCAGAGGCTTTTCAGAGCAGGGATTTTGTAGAACTTGTCCAATTTCAACAAACTTTTTGTCTGCTGGCTTAATGGGCACTATCTGGCTGCACATCAGGGTGTCGGTTTTAGCTCCCATTGTGCTGCCATGTGTTTTTTATTGCAGAGATCATCAGTTATTTTAGGATTTCCCCATCCATCCCTGGCTCTCTACTAACCTGTCGAAAAAGTCTAACCCTCACCTCTGAAATATTTTAAACTTTTCTTTATAAGTGGATTGCTCACTGGACTGGTATTGCATCTTATATTTAATATTAATTTTCACAGACTGTCATGAGTCGTCACACTTTATTCCATCTTCGTCTAGACCAATATTCCATCCTTGTCTCATATTTTTGCAACTTCTCTGTCTATGTGGTGTTGATAACACCCAGCAACTCCATGGCTGGATCCCCAGTAACATTTCTTAGTTATCTCCAGGAAGACAGCAGGAGATACATGAATGCACGACCATTTATCAGAGTGAATGAAGGCGGGGAGCTTTATTAGAAGGCTCACAGCTGACTTAAATTAATATTGCCCACTGTGAGGTTTTACAAAGCTTTTTCCTGAAACAATAGTCTGCACTGGGAATTCAGCATTGAGCTGTTCCGTAGCCAGGCATCAGACAGAGATTCAGGCATGACCAGGGCAGGGAGCAGCTCTGAGCCCAGCTCAGGGTGTTTGTGCCTCTCCTTTTTGCTGCCCCCAGCAACTTCTCCCACGGGAAGGGTGGGGAGGGGAGGAGTTTCTGTGACCACAACTCTGATCACTCTGTGAATCTCCTCGTCCTGGAGATTCCTGCAATAATATTCCTGCAATAACTGCAATAAAGGTCCAACCAGATGGATAAAACCTGGATGTTTGTTCACAAGAGCTCAGCCAGAGACAAACCTGTGCTTACTTGGCTTAAGAAAACCTCTGCCACAGCTGAGCACTTCTCCACCACTTGCCAGGGTGAAGCTGGGTCATGGCAGGAGTGCAAAGGCAGAGTCACCCTCTCTAACCGGTGCATTTGAATTATGGGATGTGGGACATGAAACTGGCTCAGAATTGCACAAAATATTCTGTTGTCTCGGTGCGTTTTTGCCAATTTGACCTGAGCTAATCAGAGGCAATCAAGTCAAGTGACACTGATGGAACCCATATTCCTCTTTAATTTCTAGCCCAAACTATATCTGTCATTACTTCTTTTTTTTCTTTTCCTTGCTTTTTTTTTTTTTTTTAAACATTTTTAAGAAAACTGTTTCAAGAAGAGCAGTTCACCAAGTGCGTGTGTAGAAACAAGGCAGTGACCAACTTTCACTTCCCTTCTCATTCTCTGCAACTCTCAGAGATGTGCGCTGAGAAGCAGGAGTGGTGAAACACAACTCCTGGCACTGCAGGAGGTTTCTCTCTCCAGGTTTCTCTCTCCATGCTCCTTTCTCCTGCACTCCTGGCCTCCTGAAGATGCCCAGGAGAGGAGCCCTTCCTGCGGGGACACTCCTGGTGCTGCTGCAGCTGGCGTTTGTCCCGTCCCCGCTGGCAGGCTGCCTCCTCAATCCCTGTTTGGAGGTATGTGAGCTCCAAGTGAGCACAAAATCCTTCTGTTTCTCTGGTGCAACTTTTCCCTTTGCTTGAGAGATTTGTGCCTCAAGCCTCATAGTTGTCTTAGTGTTTTTTTCAAGGTTGTTATCAAGGTGATTGAAGTATTTGAAGTAAATTCTGGTCTCGAAAATATCTGAGAACCAGAACCAGCAGCAAGAACCTTTTCTTCTCGTTGGCTTTCTGTACCTCTGAGGGTGCTGCAGTGCAGTTATTGTAATAGATTGTATTTCCCTTGGACAGGATCCAAACCTTATCTCATTTCTACAAAACACAGATTTTTGCCTGATTTGTGCAGCAGAGTGACTTCACCGAGTACCTGACACTGACCGACTGCCTTTTGCAAAGTTTTCCTGACAATTATTTGCTTGCAGGATAACTTTGGTTCGAGCTGCCTGGTTTAGTGCAGGGGAAGAGAGCTGAGAGCTGGTGCTGGGCATGCAGTGTGTCCATGAGTGTTTGTCCTGCTGGCTCTCTCAAAGGTTGCTGCTGGTTCATCTGTAGCCTCAAGGAACACTGTCCTGTAGTTTTGTCCCAGCTTCAATCAGCAAGAAATGCAGCTCTTGCTGGGGAGTAGGACTGGTTCCATTAGAAATGGGAAAAATGCTTAGGATATGTAAGATTATTTCCTACAACTCAGGGCAGCTCCTTAAGAAATGAACTGCAAGGGGGTCACTCTGCTCCTGCTTTCCTGGCAGTGACATTTTCTGGCACTTCATGAAGAGCAGATGTTGACCATGATTGGGTCTGCCTCTGTTACAGATCACCCCTAACACAACTTTCAGATGCACCGGACTGAACATCTCTGGAGTTCCTGATGGAGTCCCAAACACCACCCAGAACCTGGACCTCAGTTTCAGCAATCTGAAATCACTGGGATCAAATTATTTTGCATCAGTCCCTGAGCTGCAGCTTCTGGATCTTTCAAGGTAATGGGATCTATTCTGTGGATACTGGTTCATTTTTCTTTCACCAGCTGGGCTGCAGTGGTGGCTTATTTTGGGGTCTATTGGTCTTGGCAGTTTATTTTTTTTTTCTTTTCTCTTGTGCCTGTGTCCCTGTGTCTGTCATTTTGCATGTCCCCATGATGCAGCGATGTGCAGCTTTTAGTCCAGTCACTGGGTGCACACTCTCCACTCAGAGCTGGGTCTGTCAGTCTGATCTTGTAGGCTGGGATGTGAGAAGGAGGAGGAAGATGTTTTACTTGTCTCTGAGCAAGAAAAATGTCAGACTTTTCACTGTTACAAAAACTCTGAAGTGGAACATCTTGGATGAGCTGTTTTTCTAATCACAGTTTAAAAAAAAAATAACATGAAGGTACATTCATTTTCTAAAAGGCTGTTTTAAAATATCAACATATTCTCTTCTCCCTTCTCCTCATATATCTGGGGGAGGAGATGGGGGAGGCCTATTAGCAAATTTGAATTGATGTATAATTTCCATTGACTTCAGACAACAGTTTCTCTGGGTAAATTGTTTCACTGAGAAATGTCACTCAGTCCCATCACAGCTCTAGCTCCAGAGTGGCTGAGTGGCAGAGCACGTTTGCTGTGAGACACTGGCTGGATTATTAAACTAATTCTGCTGGGATTCACTGCAGAATGGATTTGCGTCTCAAATTCTGGATCTTCCCACATGAAACAAACCTTAGGGGGCCACCCTCATTTTCCTCTCTTCCTTTTCTCCTTCAGAGCCAGCACAGCCTGGGGTCTGCTCCCTCTGAGCCATCACCAGATATCAACTGCTGACAGAGTTGTGAGCTCTGCCACAGCTGCACCGCTCTGGTGCCAGTGGGGCTGCCCAGATGTGGCTGAGGTGGCAGTCTGAGGGCTGTGGGGGTGCAAGATGTGAGGGAATGCTGGATCTGCTTGGTTCTTCCATCAGTGATGGTCATCGCAACGTCACTTTGGCCTAAACTGAAAGCTAGGATTCTTCTTTCCTGCTGCCTGCATGAATTTTTGATCTTCACCAGGTCCCCAGGTCTCTTGCTTTGAATTTTGGAGTAGAGAGGGAGGAGAGCAGGAGGTGAGAGGAGGTCTCCTGCTGTAGGAGCCTTCCCCTTGCACATCCAGGGATGCTGGCTCTGCCCAACCCAGCAAAGTCAAACCAGCCCCCACGTGAGGCTGAGCCTGAGGATGTCACACCAGCTCTCAGTGAAGGCAGGGACAGTGTTTCATGCACTTAGGTTTTCTTTTCATGCCCAACAGATGCCACCTCCATACAATAGAAGATAACTCCTTTATGGATCTCCAGAGACTTTCCACCTTGATTTTAACTGCCAATTCCCTCCAGTACCTGGGGAAAGCAGCTTTCTATGGCTTAACATCACTGAAGAAACTGGTTCTGGTGGAAACCAACAGAACCTCTCTGTCTGAGCTGCCCATTGGCCACTTGCATACACTGCAGGAGCTGAATTTAGGCCACAACAGCATTACTTCGTTGAAGCTTCCCGAGTATTTCGCCAACATGACCGCCCTCAGGCACCTGAGCTTTTTCTCTAACAAGATCACATCTATCTCCAGAGGAGACCTTGATGCCCTGAGGGAAGGGAACAGGCTCAACCTCACACTGGTGCTTTCCTTGAACAATATAAAATCCATAGAGCTGGGGGCCTTTGCAGGGATTCACCTCGCTGAGCTGGCTCTCAGGTCTGCTTTTGAGAACTTCAGTGCGATGCAAACTTCTCTGCAAGGCCTGGCTGGTTTGCAGGTGAGCAGACTCATAGTTGGGGAATTCAGCGACAGAGAGAAACTGGAAGACTTTGAGAGAGGGCTCTTGAGTGGACTGTGCCAGGTACAGATGGAAGAGTTTGTCTTAATCTGCTTCAGGGGGTTTGAGGATAACACAGACACTCTCTTTGACTGCATAGGCAATGTCTCCACTATTCGTTTGGTGAACCTCGGACTTGATGACATATCAGAGGTTCCTGTGTGGTCTAAAGTGAAACACCTGGAATGCACGAAATGCCATTTTGAGGACGTACCTGCTGTGAAGCTGTCGCTTTTCAAGGAACTGAGAGTGCTTCGTATTACCAAGAACAGACGACTCAGAAACTTCAAGCAGAAATTTAAGAGTCTCAGTAACCTGGAGGTCATGGATTTGAGTGAGAATAGCCTCACCTTTGGCGGATGCTGTTCCCCTCAGTTTCAAAATTGTCCAAATTTGAAACACTTGAACTTAAGCTTCAATTCCAATATCAAATTGACTGGAGATTTCACTAATGTGAAGGATTTGTTATATTTGGACCTTCAGCACACAACTTTACTTGGTCCTGGCTCCTACCCTGTCTTTCTGTCCCTTCAGAGACTGATTTACCTTGACATTTCCCATACCAAAACTGAAGTTAAATCCCAGTGTACATTTTGTGGCTTGAACTCTTTGCAAGTGCTCAAGATGGCAGGGAACTCCTTTGAGGACAACAAGCTGGCAAACAACTTCAAAAACCTAAGTCATCTCCACACCTTGGATATTTCAAGCTGCAAATTAGTACATGTGGATCAAAGTACTTTTGATGCCCTCTCTGAGCTAAAAGAGCTAAACATCAGCAACAATAAGCTCCTGACCTTCGATCCTGGAGTCTACCAGCCCCTCCAAGCCCTCCAAGTCCTGGATTTCAGCAGAAACCAGCTGACTGTTCTGTTGGACTCAGCCCGGAAAATCCTGCCCGACAGCCTGGTCATGTTGGATATCTCTCAAAACCTGTTTGACTGCTCCTGTGTGTACCTGGACTTTCTGACCTGGGTCAGGGAAAAGCAGGAGCTGCTGCAGAACAAGGAGCTGATGCTGTGCCACACGCCCTCGTACGTGACGAACGTGAGCCTGCCAAGCTTTGATCTGTCTTCCTGCCACATCCATGCAGGCAAAGTTGCCTCCTCAGTGGTGGTGTTGCTCTGTGTAGCGGTGCTCCTCTTCATGATTTACAAGTACTACTTCCAGCTCTACTACTTCGTGGTGCTGCTCAGTGGATGCAAACACTCGGCACAAAGAGGTGACACCTACGATGCCTTTGTCATCCACTCCAGCAAAGACCAGGAATGGGTGATAAAGGAGCTGGTGGAACCTTTAGAAGGAGGAAGACCTCCCTTCCGCCTGTGTCTGTACCACAGGGACTTCCTGCCAGGGGTTCCCGTTGTCACCAATATCATCGAGGAGGGTTTTCTCAGTAGCAGGAATGTCATTGCAGTCATCTCCACTGACTTCCTGGAGAGCAAGTGGTGCAGCTTTGAGTTTGACATTGCCCAGTCCTGGCAGCTGGTGGAGGGAAAGACTGGGATCATCATGATCGTGCTGGAAGATGTGAATAAGGCCCTGCTGAGGCAGAGGCTGGGGCTGTCCCGGTACCTGAGGAGGAACACCTACCTGGAATGGAAAGACAAGGAAATAAGCAAGCACGTCTTCTGGAGGCAGCTGACAGGAGCCCTGCTGGAAGGCAAAAGTTGGAATCAGGAGGAGCTAAAACTCATGTGAAAAGAAAGAGAGGTTCTTCCTCCCCTGTCTGCCATCCTGGCCTGGGCTGATGGCTGGTGCTCAGAATCTGGGTCTTCTCTTGCTGTTCAGCGTCAGGGGGAGTGGATGGAGGCACTGCCAGAGCACTACAGGAATTCCTGCCCCACTGGTCACCTTTTCTCAAGGGAATTTGCAAATTCAGGAGTGACAAGAGCCAGAAGAGCTGCCTGAGCTCCGTGTTTGCCCACGGCTGTCACCCACAGGTGGCCCAGCAGTCCCTCAGGTCTGGTGGGTCAGGGAACAGACCAATGCTCTTACTGTCATCTGGCTGCTTCTGAAACCAGATTTGGGTCCTGAGACCATTCACCCAGAGGAACTTCACAGTCTGTTGCTTTGAGTCGACCCCGGAATCTCAAAGGCAGAGTAAAGACACAGGATTCTTGGCTCTAAAAATTATGTGAAACAGAAACAAAGTTTGGATTCCGAAAGTCTTTTGTCTGCCTCCGTGAACACCATGACTCAGGGGACAGACCCTCCAGAGAGCAATGGGGCATCTTTGCTCCAACTGCTTCTCCTCATCCAGTGTTTGTGGATATACTCTGGGACTGCCCTAAGTGAGCAAAATCGAGCCTGAACGAAGTGTTTTAATGTTTACAGCCAACCAGTTCTAGATTAAGCTTTTTCACTCTGGACCAGCCTTAATTCACTGTTGGAAGGCGCTGCAGGAGCCTCCAGGGTTTGAAATGGAGTTCAGATCTGCCTGTCTGCTCAGCCTTCCCCAGGGGTCAGCTGCCACCTGGAGCAGGACTGGGTAAGGGGGGGTTTTGCTCTTGTTTCGCTGAGAACATGCCTGACATTTTGCAGGGAGAAGAGATAGAGGAGAAAAATCTGGGTTAGCTAAACTAAATGTATCCCAGCACCATCCTGAATCAAGAGAAGGAAGGTCTAAATGCCATGGAATCATATCACAGAGCACTCCATCGATGTGTGAGATATTGGATGGGGCAGGAGTATTGCTCCCTGTTTATCAGAGGCTTTGGCTGGGATTAATCACTGAATTACTCTGGTTTTAAACTTGCAAATCCTTCTATAATCAATGATGTTCTGCAGGGGTAAAACAGAAGCAACTGAGCGGTGAATCAGACCTGATATTTATCCAGAAGGAAGGTCTGATCCAGCTCACTTTTATAAGCACCAGACAGAGACATTTCCATGGAAGCAGGATCAGGGATCAACATCACACATTATTGCACAGAGAGAGAGAGCCAGTTCCAGGCCGTGTGCTGGCAAAAGTTGAATCACAGCTCCCTCCCTATGTGCTGTGTCAGACAACACTACCAAAACCCCCCACAGCCCTCCCTAAGCTTTTTTGTGACCCAGGAGATGAAGCTTTAGTAAAACTAAGCTTGATGCTGCATTCCCTCGCCCAGAGAGTTTGTTCTGCATCTGCTAAATAGTATTCCAGCAATTCCTCAAACGAAGTTCTTACCTCTGCTGGGATTGATGGGTTCTGCAGACCTTCCACCTCACCCTTCCACCCCCACCTTCCACCTCCTTCAGGGACAGAGGCTGCTGGAGGTGGTGGGGGACCATAAACCAGGGTGCAGCTCAAGGCTCCCTGTACTGAGGCCAAAGCAGGGCACAGAGGACAAAGCAAACATTGGCTTGAATTTCAGCAGCTCCAAGTTAAATTGGGAAACAAAAGAGGAAAAATTAAATAGAGTGGGAGCTCCTGCTCCTGAATTGAGCAGCACTGAAGCTGCATTTCTCCTTCACTCTTTCTCTCTGTGACTCCTCTGCAAACAATTCAGTGGATGTGTATTTCTGGCACAAAGCACAGAGTCCTGTGATTCTTGATTGTAATTATAACAATGAGTTTCAGAAAGCCAGTGGTTCTGGGCATTTATAAAAGGGATTTAGGACAGTATTGTTTAAAAAGTCAGTGTTTTTTTGAATATCAAAGCAGCTTTAGGAGAGCTGGAGTGATGCTGAGATGAGGCTCCCACCAGTACAATTTAAAAAGAAACTGGTCACTTGTTTTTCTCTTCCTATTCAGAGTTTCTACAGCAGAGGTGGATACATGAGTTGCCCCTGGCTTCCTTATTGTCCAAGAAAAAGCCACAAAAACCATTATAACTTCAGATGACCCTCTGTGGTCCCTTCCAGCCTGACCCACTCTGTGATTCTGTGACCTGCCCAGGCAGTGTCTGTCTGCTCTGCGATGAGGTTTATGAATCCAAGATGGATAAGACTGTGTGAATTTCACCATTTACCCAGCAGAGAAACAGTAAATTTTTTTCTGGAACACTCAAAACAGTTTTCCCCAATACTATAAATGGGGGAATATTGTGGTTCCCACAGAAACACAGGTACTCATTTGCCTTCATTGTAGAAAGCAAATGTCCGAAGAAAAACTCAACATCCTCACGTTTCCAAAGCTGTTGGCGNGACCATAAACCAGGGTGCAGCTCAAGGCTCCCTGTACTGAGGCCAAAGCAGGGCACAGAGGACAAAGCAAACATTGGCTTGAATTTCAGCAGCTCCAAGTTAAATTGGGAAACAAAAGAGGAAAAATTAAATAGAGTGGGAGCTCTGCTCCTGAATTGAGCAGCACTGAAGCTGCATTTCTCCTTCACTCTTTCTCTCTGTGACTCCTCTGCAAACAATTCAGTGGATGTGTATTTCTGGCACAAAGCACAGAGTCCTGTGATTCTTGATTGTAATTATAACAATGAGTTTCAGAAAGCCAGTGGTTCTGGGCATTTATAAAAGGGATTTAGGACGGTATTGTTTAAAAAGTCAGTGTTTTTTTGAATATCAAAGCAGCTTTAGGAGAGCTGGAGTGATGCTGAGATGAGGCTCCCAGCAGTACAATTTAAAAAGAAACTGGTCACTTGTTTTTCTCTTCCTATTCAGAGTCTCTACAGCAGAGGTGGATACATGAGTTGCCCCGGCTTCCTTATTGTCCAAGAAAAAGCCACAAAAACCATTACAACTTCAGATGACCCTCTGTGGTCCCTTCCAGCCTGACCCACTCTGTGATTCTGTGACCTGCCCAGGCAGTGTCTGTCTGCTCTGCGCTGAGGTTTATGAGTCCAAGATGGATAAGACTGTGTGAATTTCACCATTTACCCAGCAGAGAAACAGTAAATTTTTTTCTGGAACACTCAAAACAGTTTTCCCCAATACTATAAATGGGGGAATATTGTGGTTCCCACAGAAACACAGGTACTCATTTGCCTTCATTGTAGAAAGCAAATGTCCGAAGAAAAACTCAACATCCTCACGTTTCCAAAGCTGTTGGCGCTGTTTGAAACTGCCCACTCTGCAGCAAGTGGCTTTGACAGGATTTACTCATTGGGTGAAACAATGAGCAGCCAAGCAAACACCCGTGCGGGTCTGCACTCATCCCTCATGTATACCTGAACATATTCCAGTTATTAAAGCATCTCTTTTGCCCAGGTCATAAAAACAGATGGTGACAAAGCTCCAAAGGGCTGCTGCATCCAAGTNCTCCTGAGGGTCGCCAACCGTGGACAGGGATTCCAGAGGTCCTTGGATCTGTGGCGGACACTCGGGGAGGGCGCAGCACTGGTCCTCTCCCAGACCCAGTGGCTTGCCTCAGGGGATGTGCCCTGATTTCACTCTGAGCTTCATTTGACCCATGCAAGATAGGAGAACAGATGCAGCTCTGGAGTTCTTGCCTTGGGGAGGGTGCTGTCCCGGGGAGGGACATCCTGGTGTGCTGGCACTGTCACCAAGCTGTGCTTTGCAGCCAGGGCACTGCGCAGAGCATGCCCTCATTTGCTCTGGGATGGCATTTGTGCTCCCCACACTGCGGCAGCTGTAAAAGCTGGAAACCAGGGCCCTGAGCAGTCCTTCCCACCTGAATGCGGCTGGCTGCAGGAGCAGCACTGCGGGGATGCTCCCCTGACCCCCCTGAGCGGGAGCACAGGCTTCCAGTGTCACTTAAATGCCCACCAGAACGAGGAAAAGCAGCTGGCTTCCCTGGACCTACTGATACCTGACAGGAACAGGTTGAAACTTCTCAGGGAGAGCATTTGTCCTTTGGGAAATGCTGTTTTGTAGGTGGTTTATGTAATTTAATGAGGTAGCATGGTGAATCTATGGAATGGGAATTGTCACAGCAGAGTGTCTGGTTTAGTGTTGCATGGGGTTGTAATTTCGGAACAGATATTTTTCATGGAAACAGTGATCTTTAAAAATGCTTTGGAGGGGCTGAAAAAGGAATTTCTAATAAAAGTTAAATTGCTCCACAATGTCATTTAAAAAAATGTCTGTTTAGGTTTATGCTGTTGTTTTTCAGAGTACATTTTCATTTTAAAACTTGTTTCTATTTATACAATCTGACTAGCCTCCCAAAACAACCCCAAAATGTGAAAATATTTCCCACACACCCAAATTAAAACCCTTGGATTTCATTTTGTGGGACTTTTTTTTTTTTTTTTTTTGTTAACATGCTGAAAAGTATGTTTGGCAAAATGGAAATTCCTCTTCTGAGACAGCTCTTACCGTGACCCTCTCAGAGTCAAACCTTCACCTGCCTGTGTCCCATGTGTGGTTCAGGCAGCAAAAACCACTGACAAACCCGTGGAATGAATTTCACTAAGTGCCTTTTGCAAAACATCTTGAGTAGGTGCAGTGGATCGATCGGAACTGCCTGAGCCTGAGAGCAGCTGAACAGGGGAGGAAAGAAGCGATTCCTTAATAAGTTGTTCTTTGCCATCGCCAGCTCGGGCTGGGAATTGGGACAAATGACAGCAAAGCACGATTTGCAGAGAGGAGCCCATCTGCCAGGAGCCCTCACCTTCCTCAGCCTCAAGGTCACCCAGAGGGCACCGTCAATAATGCACCAGCCTGGACCTCGCTGTGCTGCTCTGAACGCACGGAGAAACATTGCAGAACTGAGGACAGCTCTGTTAAAACACTTGAAATGCAAGAAAAAGGAAGAAAATGAAGAAGGAAGATGTTAGTGCAGGATCTCAGGGTGGGGAAGTGGCTGCAGTTCAGCTGGGTGGATCCCAGATGCTGCGGGCGGCTTGGTGCCAGGGTTTCCATCTCTAACCAGAGCACCTACAAGGCAGAAGGGTCATGGTGAGGCTGGAAGTGCCACTTTGTTGCATAATGATAATAAGAGGGATGGACATGAGCATTGCATGGGTACCAGCCATGTTTTGAAGGTGACAGAATGGAGACTGGCAGCCCTGGGGGTCCAGCTGGCACAGGTGACTGGGATGAAAGAACTGCAGCACCTCTGGAGGGCACAAACGGCCCAGCCCCGATCCGCCTTGGTGCATGCCAGGCTACCCAACACACAAAGGGAGCAACCTCTGGTCACACACCTTTTGTGTGACCAAACCCTTGACCATGTCTACAAACCAAACAGCAGGGAGAGGTTATTCAAACCCCACGCTTCCAAGATCCTCCCACCAGAGCTGTTCAAAATACATTTATGATGGGTGATGAGATCCTCAGCTGAGGCAAAGGGTCACCCCGGAGGACTGGGCCCCACAGCCCTCCAGCCGGAGGATTTCCAAGGATAATAACTGCAGCCTCCCCTGCCTGCAGCTCCTTCCTCCCTTATCGCCACGTCTTGAGTACTACCACGCAAATAACAATAGGGTATTGTTACGCAAAAGAGATTTAATTGCAGCCTACACTCCCGGAGAGGGTAAGATCGGCTTTTCTCCAGATCTAATCTTCAGTCTTCATCTTTTCTTCTCCCCCCTCATCGCTTCCTTCTCCTCGAAGTTTCTCTTTTCTGTCCTTCCCAGCCAGCAGCAAGTGACCAACCTAAAACGTAAAAAAGAGGGAGGGGTGTCCTTGTCACTTCTTCTTTTTCTACATTTTTGAATAGCCTTTAAATCCTTTGGAGTGTTGTGTCCCACCAGAAAGGATTAGCAGTAATTCCCCTGCCATCTCTTGCTCTGACAATTCATTCTCCTGAGATCCCCTAAATTCACCGCTGAATACATTAACCAGAGGACACGGAGCGGGCTTTGGGAGAGTGATATCCCGTGTCCTCCCTCCTTGCCGGTCCAGCTGAACACACCCACCCATCCACCACGGCCTCCTGGATCAGCGCTTCTACTCCTCAGTGACCCAAAACAACCCCAAACTTGCCCGATGTGGGATGCTCTGGGTGGTTCAGCTCCCACGCTGCGAGATTCACAAGGCAACTCGTGGAACTCACCCTCCTTTCCATGTCTCACAATGGATCTGGTGGGAGCCTGTGCCCCCTCGCCTGCTCCCACATTGCAGTCCCTCTGTTTTCTTTCCCAAGCAATGTATTCTGCTGGGAAGGGCTCTCTACCACCTCTGCCTGGCTCTGGATGCTGCCAAGCCCCCTTAGGTGCTGAATGCTGCCTGTTATCTCCACCCTGCTTTGCTTTCTCTGGTGGTTAAATGGGGTTCACAACCTGCACACTGTGATTTGCTGGAGTGGAGCACTGAGACAGACAGAGTGTAGATCAGAGCCCGTGAAAATGGCACTTTCTGTTCCTCAACTCCATTTCCCTCATCCTGGGATTTTGAAATCGTCCTCTGCAGCTCTCCCCCAGGCCAATAAACGTCTGTCTGAAGCCAGATTCTCCCATTCCCTTTCCTGTCACTGGTTCTGTCTGTGGTCACTGAAGTTTTGCTTTCTTTAAGGGGAAGAAGTGCACTGAGAGTAGCACAGAAAACGAGCAGTATTCAGCCCCCAAGACCCTCTTTGCAATTCTGCTTAGCAGTAAAATCTTTCCTGCCCAGATATTTCTTCCTGCCACCCCTTCTCTCATGCTGTGAGTATTAAAATAAGCTGCTAATTAGAAAACGCACAGGCTTCCCCCTCTCAGCTCCTCCTGAGATTGTGGCCCACATCTTTCTGTCCTGCATGGACTCAGCAACTTTCAGTTCCCCCTCTTGTCCCCTCCAGCAGCCTGGATTTTGCCTGGTGTAGAGCTGGGCCCACCTCACTCTGTGCTCTGCTGGTTCCCAACCTCTCAGTGTCCCAGGGAGGGCAGGCGGGTGACAGGATTCACCCGTCAGCCTCAGCCAGAAACTGCCTGAGCTGTGTTATTCTGAGCCCTGGTGGAAATTACAGGATGTCTGCCTGCTGAAAGGGCCCTGGCTGAGAAGTCACCCTCTGCTCTGGCCGGGGTGGTGCCCACAGGGGTCCCCTGTGGGATGGGGAGGTGCTGTGGGCTCTGGAGGTGCCCTCCTGTCACAGCTGGGGCAGTGACAGGGAGAGAAGGATGACAAATGCTGGGACTGAAGCCTGAGCCAAATGTGTGAAGTTTCTTGCCCTCCTTGATGGCCATTTCCCCTGGAAAAAAAAATGAATGTTTTATAAAGAGCATTGTGAAAGCAAAGTATATCATGATTTCAGTGTGAGCAGACAGCAAGAGAGATAGGAGCATCCCCTTGGATTTGCCTGCCTGAGGTTATTTACCTCAGGAAGCTGCTGAATAAAAGATACAAAAATACAGCAGAAAG
Source organism: Ifrita kowaldi (assembly GCA_013398055.1). Classification (NCBI taxonomy): domain Eukaryota; kingdom Metazoa; phylum Chordata; class Aves; order Passeriformes; family Cinclosomatidae; genus Ifrita; species Ifrita kowaldi. The sequence goes on along the minus strand of VZRS01004915.1, from coordinate 32,350 downwards.
TAGTATTATTCGCTCATTTCAAAGCATGATGGGAGGTTGAAAAACATTATAAGGGGTATCTTTGAGTCTTGCCAGGCTGGATTTGTCAGGGCAGAGTTTTCATGGAGCGCTCTCCGGGTGACCCAGTTTCTGAGACACAGGCACAGACACACACACGTTCACACACACAGCCCAGCCACAATCCACAACTTTAATAGCTGTGACATACAAAGGAGATTTTGATGCAAAGTGGAGCTGACAGAGAAGTGGAAGAAGTATCTGGGGTTTTTTTTGCTTTTTCTTTTCCATCCAGTGCCACACCAAGATTACAGTCAAGGTGGTTTCAACCTTCAGCAAGGACTGATGTTACCGTGGGTTCTGCTTTTAATGACATTTAGCAAGAAGCAGCAGCTCAGGGAGGGGGAACAAGGGTTTTCTTTTCAGGAGGAATTTACTTGGGCTGTCAGGATTAAAGGCATGAAGCGAATGCATATGGGGCTGCAAAGAGGGCTTAATGGCTTTGCTGCTGGTAAGGACAGCACAGCTCTGAGACAGGGTGTGCCAGCCCTGTCAGGCACCTGATAAAACATCAGTGGATGTGGAAGGGTGCAGGGAATGGATGTCATGGCAGTGTGGTCATGCTGGGGTGACTCTGCCATCGATGGTTTCCTGGCTGTGGGTGACATGAAGGTGTCGTTATGTAGCAATAATCTCTGTTTCTGAACACTTCCCCCCTGAGGGTGAGGCGGCTGCTCCAGCCCAGCTGTGGGTGTTACTTCTCTCACCATGACTCCGTCAGGCTCTTCTGCAGATCCTGCAGGGAGCAGCTATGAGCCTGGGTGGGCTTGACAGGACGCCAGGGCAGGTACAGGCTGGATTGATGCTCCAGCTTGGGCACCCAGCTATCCAGCTCAGGGCTGGCCTGGGATGGGTCCAGGCATCCCCAAAAGCTCCTAAATCATGCCAGGTTGTTGGGTTGAGTGCACCCAGGCTGCTTCCATGTCCTCAAAGCAAAACAGACTTTATTATTGCAGCACATGGCTAAAAATGAAGCAGCCTTATAGAGCCTGGGGCTTAGCAAGGAGCTGGACTTGGAGAGGAAGGAACAGCAGGCAAAACATCCAGAGAAGATAAATGCTGGGCCAAAGTGCATCCCTTCTCGAGCTATCCCAGGATTTGTTCATGTTGGGGAGAGCCCTTGGAGTGGTGTTTTGGCTTGGGCCTCCATTTAGGAAACACTCTTCCGCTCTAAATCAGCTGGTGATGCCTCGGGGAAGCTGCAAGTGCCTGGATTCAAACAGCAAAGGATCAGTGGGTATGGCAGCACTTCCACAGAGCCACTGCAGCCCTAATGGTGAGAGCTGGCAGAGGGCACAGCCCAGCAGAGATGGTGCCAGGAAAAGAGGGAACTAAAAGGAGAAGGTGCTGGTGTCTGTGGGGTGTGGTGGCGCTGCGATTCCCACGAGCATTGCAGTCACCTGAGCTTTAGCAGATGGAGGTTTGTGTTTGCTGGACTGTGCTGGGAAACCTTGTCAGAAATCCCCTGGTGTGTGGAGGCCTCCAGCCTGCTCCTCTGGAGAGATCCAAGACACACAGGCTCTGACAGGGACCTTCTGCTCCTGGGGGCTGACAGCTCGGAGTGAAGGCACCTGGCAGAAAGTGCTCAGGTTCAGCAGGAGGGTCTGGTGCGAGGGGAAAGGAGCCAAGCAGGTCCTACACCTTGAGCAGGGTGGTGGCAACTTGGTGTGAGAGAAATGTGGAGGGTTTGACCCATTTTTGAGAAAACCATGCGTTTTATGACTTGGGGAATTTTTAACGGGGCAGGCTGGGGCTGTGGTGGGGAAGAGCCACTCCTCAGTGGTGAGTGCAGGGCCACGTCATGCAGTGGGGAAACGCAGCCTTGAGCTCCAATTTCTCTGCTTGGATGGGAATTCCTCCTCCCTCATCCCTCCAGCTGGAGGGGACAGCACCCACCAGCCCAGGGACCCTCTTCCCTGTGGGATGGACCCTCTGGGGGCTCAGAGCAGAAGCATCAGGCACCAACCAGGCTGCTTTCCGTGCCTTGGTGGGATGGAGCAGTGATAGCTCCATGTTGTGTGGCTGCTCTTTGCATCCCTTACACAAACATGGTGCAGGGAAGTGACAGCAATATGTGTCCCCCTGACACCCAGAGAATAAAGTGATATTGCCGTGAAAATGAAGCTGCTGCCGCATGGCTCAACTCTGAACCTTCCCTCTGTGAAGGAGCTATGATTAGAATCTCATCTCGCTCTCTATTGCACAGCACCTGCGGAAGAAAATCCCACCCAGCAGCACGGAACTATTTTTAAAGGCCTTTTTCTGACAGGCTGGGAGATGGGGCTGGTGAGAATCCTGCTGGTACTGTGGAATTCTTTCAAACCCCCTCGCAGAAGGGGATGGAGCTAGACCTGGGGACTGTGACTCAGAGAGAAAGGAAGTGGCAGAATCTTCTTGCCAAATCTGAAGCTCGTGCCAGCTCTTTGCCTTGGGAAGCTGAATTTCAGCGTCTTCTGGGTCTGTTGAGGGGTTTTTTTCAGGTTTGCTGTACCTGAGTCAGCGAGACACCTCCAGCTGTCAGAAATTTGCTGAGAGAGACTTGTGTGCTTTGAACAGAGGAGCACAGGGATCCTTGGCATGGGAAGTGTGGGCAGGAACTGTCCCAGGGCTGCTGTGCTCTCACCCAGGGCTGTGGGAAGGGGCTGCCTGCAGCTTCTGGGCACCACAGAATAAGAGGTGGGGGAAGCAAACAGGCAGAGAAGACCAAGGGGCTGAAAGAGTCAAGTCCTTGGGGTGTGGGACATGATGAATTCTGGGCTGCCAATGCCAAAAGGGTTTATTCACCTACATTTCAGAGGTGAATAAATGTACCAAGAAGCCTCAGAAGTGACTGGGGATTGAGAGGGAGAGCGAAGTGTGGGCTGGTGGATGCAAAGCCCCACTTTCCTCTTGATATGCTGCTCAGGGATGGGGTTTGACGCTGTTCAAACATAATTTGCTCTCCCTCTCTGAATGGAACCAGGGAAGTGTATTACATTTATCTTAATAAAACAAGGGGCTTTAGAAGTGGTGGAACAGAGGAAGCCTGGTTTTCCACAGTCACCTCCCGTGTGGATTCCCTGGCTGAGCTCATATCACCTTCTGGGAGCGGGATGGAAAATGGAAGGGCAACGGGAGAAAATGCTCATTTGAGAATATCCTCCTTTATAAAGCTTGTTAGGACTTAATTCCTCTGAGCTGCCTCCTCTTCCATCAAATCTGATTGCAGGCCAGCAGGTTTGGAAAGCAACTGTGCAGTGCCCATGGGGCAACAAGCCTAATGTGGTAAACCTTCTTTCCATGGGGAATTATGTTTAAAAATAAATAGAAATAACCTGAAATCCCTACAAATTATTTGTCATTACACCCCACAGATTCTGACCCACATATCTGTGCTTTTCATGCTGACATTTAGCACCAGGGCTCTGGAGCTGCAACGGAGATTGGCACAAACCTGAGGAAAAGTCCCACTTAGGATGTACCGTGGACCATACAGGCTGCAGGTGGAGCATGCAGCATTAAATCGATGAGCCCAGCCACAAAACTACTTCCCATTTCATATAATACCGGCCAACAGAGATTTGAAAAATGTTCCCTTTCTGTATAGAAAGACTATTTTTAAAATTGAACAGTAAGTTAGTCCTCTATTGACTTTCAATTTCCATCCTCTCCCATTTCCATAGCAACTCTGGCCATTTATGCATTTATCTTCATATTTAACTTTCCTCTCTCATACAATTTCAAGTGGACTCAAGTGCTGCAAAAGGGTTAAACCACTCTTTCAAAAACCTCCCTGTTTTTAAGCAATTACTTGAAAATACATATATATCTGTATATATATACATATACACTAGGCTAAATTGAAAAGTTTGTGGTTCAATGAAAAGTGCAGCTTGAATATTTGCCCTGAAAAACCCTTCAGGGCAATAACAAGAACGAGTCACAGCCTCTCTCCTCTCACCTTCCCTTGTGTTATGACTGTGTTCAGAATTCTCCTCTGGAATTGGAACTTGCAGCTGCGAGAGCTGTGGCAGTCACAGGCTGGGGATTGACTGAGCTCAGGCTTTGGCAATTTGGCCTGGTTGTAATCTTTTTTTTTGGGGTTTTTTTTTTTCCTTTTTTGAAGTATTTGTGTGTGTATTTGGGAACAGTCAGGAGGCAGCAGCGCTTCACAAATGTTGTGCTTCTGGGCTTGGGGCAGAGATGGGAGTTCACCGTGACCATTTACAGTGCACTGATAGAATTGCCCCAAGGATCTGGAGGGGTTTGGGGGGTAATGCAGTGACCTTCTGTGGGACTTTGCTGTCCCAGAGAGCAGCCGGGCAAGTGGCAGCCTCGGGGAATCTCCAGGCATGACACCCTCCAAGTAGGCATTGCTGGCTGAGCTCCTTGGAGAACAGATTGGTCTTGAAGCCTTGGTACTGCCTGCATGAGGCACTGGGAAAAAAGCTTTGAGGTCAGTAATTCTAAGTCCACACTTGACCTTCCCTCCCTATATTTTCAGTGTTTTTAGCCGCAAACTCCTGTGGGATTTTCATCCTGGGACTCTCCTGACTTTCAGTTTCCACCATCATCCTGCTTCTCCTTTAGTGCCTTCCCGGCCCTCCTCCATCCAGCTGATTCTTTTTACAGGAGAAAGACATCCCCATGTCCCCAAGAAAACATGGATGGCTTAACTGCAGCACAGAAAAAACGGGACATGTTTCCCTGGAGTGCTGGTGACACATTCCAGGGCAGCACAAGGTGAGCACGCTGCTTTGGGACAGCTCTGTCACCGTGGCTGTGCTCACTGATAACCTGCTCAAGGACCTGCCCAACTGACCAAGGTGCTGAAGTGCCAAAGGCATTTTTAAATTTTTATTTTAATGGGCCTGAGTGTCTAAATCTCATTGACTTTCAAATCGACCGTGCAGATCAATGCACAATGTCCTGACGAGGCAGGATGGTTTCCTACAGAACGTCCTCCTGCACACCGGCCATCCACCCTCACACTGCTCCAGCAGCTTGGGATTCAGGTCTGATCTTCTCATGCTGGGGGATTTCTGACAAGTCCTACAGCCAGACCTTCCAGTTGTTTTGTGCAAGGATATGAGTAAGCAACTGGTGGAACTGTTGAAGTGATTTAAGTGCCTAATTCCCCTTGAAACCTGCTTAGATGCACTTGAAAATCCTATTAGAGCACTTCCCTGCACCTTTAAACACCTAAATACCTTTGAAAATGCTTTCTCTGATCATTTAGGGATGGAAGGGCAGTGCTTCCAGAGGATTTGTGCTCCTAACTCACTTGCTGCTCCCAAAAGAAATCTCTGGTTTTGTCTGCGTTGTGCCAATGTCCCATGTCACCTTCCCCTTTCACTGCATCACTTGTGTTGTTCCTTGGTGAAGGACTCTAAATAATTCCTCCCCCTGCCTTACTGTTGACACCTTCCTGAGTATTTGCAGGACGTTATTAAATCACCTCTTTACTCATCCTTTATCTGAGCTGTACATAATTAGTTGCTTTAATCTTTCTTCATAGGTCAATCCTTCTAAACCCTTAATCATCTTTATCTCCTTTTGCTGGAGCCCCTCCAATTTGCTGACAATTTTTTTTTCTTCTTCTTATTTTGCATTAAGAAACAGCAAAACCCCCAAGTCCCAAGGGCTCTCCAGGCTTGCTGGTGGCAGTGTGGGGCTGTGGCTTTCCCTGTGGGGTTGCCCTTTTTTGTTTCTGACCCAGCCTGGGGAACAAAGCTGGTGTTGGAAGGGAGAAAACCATCCTTGTCCCTTCCCTGGAAGTGTCCAAGGCCAGGTTGGACGGGGCTTGGAGCAACCTGGGATAGTGGAAGGTGTCCCTGCCATAGCACAGCCTGTTTTGCTTGTCTTGCAAAAATCCTTTCTCTGCTTGACATTTTTTAAAAGTCTTTTATTTAGATTATATTTGTCCTCAATTCTTCACTCCAAGGGTCTGTGAACCCTTCTCAGCTGATACCACACTCACCTTCACAAATTCCTTGGCTGGCACCAACGGGATGAGGAAACTGAAGCACCATGGAAGGGATGGAAGGCAGAGCCCTGGTCCCCAGCCAGGCAGCAGCTGTATTCCCTGCTGTCTGAAAGCACAGAACAATGACCCCAAAAAAGGCAGAATTCCTGGGGGAACAGAGGGGAGCTGTGACCACCTGGAGTCTCTTTAGTCAGTGCTTTTCTTGGTTGTCTTATCCAAACAAACACTTGCCATTCCTCAGTGGGAAGCCCAGCTTCTTCCTCCCAAGCAGGCACACCAAGGTGCTCCCTGTCACACACTTGGCCAAAAAGCAGAGACCACCTTCATCTCCTTTCCTTTTATTGATCGTGAATGACCTCTGGGTTGAACTGATTGCAAAACCAACCAAAGCCGTGACAGAGTGGTAGAAATTTTCAGCTCAAACCTGTCTTATGGAGCTCCTAAGACATTGGAAGCCTAAGCCTGTTCCATTGAACTGGGAGCTGTGAGTGACCATGACCAGCCCTGGGGACAGTCCCAAAGTTTCTGTGTCCTTTGGTGCCAGGGAGCACTGGCAGAGCCACCACATTCCCAGCTGTGATGATAAAACCTGCACCTTGAGGGATCTGTCATTCTGCAACGACTTTGCTTTCCCTTTTCCCACCCAGCAGAACCTTGCAAACGAGGTGTGATAACCATCCTGACTCCTTGGAGGATGGCTGGAAGTCACACCTGGGCTGGCACATCACAAGCAAGGGGGGATGTGCCTGGTTCTGTGGAGGGAATCTGGGTTTGTCCTGTGCTCTGCACAAGTGGCGTTCAGATGTGCTCCAGGTGTGGTGGGAAGGACCAGGCTGTGGAAGTGGACAGGTGGGGTTAAACGGGGACTGTCCCTTCAGTGTGCTGAGAGCTGTGCACTTGTGCAGAATGAGGATGGAAAGCTGCATGTTTATGCAAGAGCTCCAGGAGATCGTGGGGGAGCTGCTGACAGGGAACTTTCTGCTTGTCAGGGATGTGAAAGACTCAATCAATGCAGCAAGAGTCACCCTGAGCCTGAGGAGCTCAGGCTGGGGACAGTGTGACCCCAGAGAGGAGATGAGAAGTAGTTGTGGTGTTGCCATCCCTTTCTTGTGCCTCTCCCAAAGCCCAACAGCACAGTCCAATGTCTCGGGGGTTTTTCTGATGCCGCTCGAGCACCAGCGTGCCACAGCCTTCCTAGAGAGAGCATCCTGCAAAGAACAGCTCTTCTAGGGGCGAAGGCAAACCTCCCTGGAGCGAGGGATTCCAGCAAGTGTAGCGATTTCTCAGCTACAAGTGATTTCAGCTCTTGTGATTCAGCTCTTTGTGAAATACCCCGAAGCTAACACGGGGACAGAGAGACAGAGAGACCTGTATGGCAGTTCCACAGACAAAGGTGGCTTTATTGTCCAGCACCTTGTGAGAAGGGGAAGCCAGCAACAGGTTCCCCGTGGATCTCAGGGCAGACCCGAGCTCTTTTTATGGGGAAGGCTGGGGGAGGGTAGAAACCAGTTAGCCAACTGGGTACAAGGTATTACCATAAGGAAGCAAGGCGTGCTGGGGGTGGTTCACTTGGTCACCATAACCTAGAAGTGAGTTGCTCAACTCAGAGTCCTTATGGCCTCAGGCATCACTTCTCTAAGGGAGCACAGAGGGCTGGTGGGCTAAGAGCTCACAGCCCTCCACAGTCCAAAGTCCTCAGGGAGCTCTCTCTTCACTGTTCCCTAGCACCAGCAGCAGGCAGGCAACCCAGGGATGCTTCTGGTGCCCTGCATCCCTGGGAGCTCCTAAAGCTGAGCAAGGCTGGTAAAAAGAAGGGCTCCAGGCCATTTCCAGTCTAGGAGCCACATTGTGTCCTCTCCCTGTTCCTGGAGTAAGGGGAGGTGGGGGCTGCCTGTGTCATATCCTTGCAATGACTTTTATGGAGCCCCATCCATCCACCTCCTGCTGCTTGGAATTGCCACAACCATTTCCAGCCCCCTCTGAGCTCGGATGTTTCCAGATGGGACTATTAGGCTCCCTAGGAGTGCAGCTGTAAATATGCGCAGAAATGCCACCAGCTCTGCCTGGCTCCTGCTCGGCTCTGCAGGCCCAGGAGGGGCTGGGGCTCCCTGAGGGCTCCAAAATCAGCAGAGCTTTGCAGCAGCTCCATTAACAAAGGTTGTGCTCCATGGAATCACAGAATGGTTTGGGTTGGAAGGGACTTTGAGGATCATCTCGTTCCATCCCCTGCCGTGGGCAGGGACACCTTCCACTATCTCAGGGTGCTCCAAGCCCAAGCTGGCCTTGGACACTGCCAGGGATGGGGCAGCAGCAGCTTCTCTGGGCAACCTGTGCCAGGGCCTCCCCAGCCTCACAGGGGAGAATTTCTTCCTAATGATGAATCTAAACCTCCTCTCTGTCAGTTTGAAGCCATTCCCCCTTTGAGCTGAGAAAACCAATGCAGCCAAAGCAATCAGGGCCTGGCTGGAATGGGATGGAGCCACCCTGTCCCTGCCACTTCTCTCTCAGGTGTCCATGGTCACCTCACTGGATTGGTTTGGGGTTGCATGTCTAGGAGTCCTTGTGATGTGGGAATGTTTTCTGTAATGCCAATTACACATTCTGTAATGCCCTCCACACCTAAGTTTTAGTGGAACCTTTACCATAATGGGAATAGTAACCTTATCAGCATCTTTTATTTTGCCAATAAAAGTAGCATCATCATGCCCTTCCCAAGAGTCTTCTTCTGCATATTTCCCTTCAGAGCAGAGGCATAGTTGTGCTGCTTCTTCCTCCCAGAATGTGTTCTGGTGGCACAGTCAGTGCTGGATGTCTGGAGGCAGCTCACTGAGTGTGCATGCACTGTTTGTCCAGTACAGCAGCCGTGCCATTAGCTGGTTCTGTGTCCCTGGGCAAGGGCAGGCTGTGGTTTCCCTTCTCCCCTGCTCCCCTCTGCAATGACTGCCTGTTGCAAAGGGTTTCTCAGAAATGGGGAGATCCCAGGCTCTACTCAAATGGGTTGCAAAATTCCCCGAGTTCAAGTCTGAATTCTGTGCTGTCGGCATTTTAGGAACGCAGCAGGGAGAGCCAGCAGCAGATGCCTCACTCTGGGAGCTGTTTCTTGCAAAGCATTCAAACTATTCAGTTATGTTTTACTTGGGCTGCTGTTCCACAGGGCTCCTCCCTCCCCTTCCTGCATCACAGTGCAAAGTGGGGTGACTGTGACCTTCTCCTGACATGCAGAGGAGGGAATCTCCTGGACTGGGAATGCAGCATCCTTGTAGCAAGCACTTCCCAAAAGAACACTTGTTCCCAAATCATTGCTGTCTCAAGTCATTTTAAATATCTGCGTCCATCCCTCCGGGAGACTGATCCAGTACAAGGCCCTTGGGGCGGTATGAGCCAGCCTGTGGCTTAGGAGAGGCTGTTGTGTTGCAGTGAGCCATGGCCAGAGCCATGGTCAGCTGGACCAAGCAGACCAAAAGGTCCATTGGTTTGATGCCTCCATAGCTCAAGGGCTCGAAGGCACAGTGAGCACCCAAAAGGCTGTGTGAAGCATGCTGCCCATTGGCTGCTGCCCCCCCTCCTCTTATGGTTCATATTTGGTTATTTCTCCAGAAAGTTCTATGTTCCTCGGTAGTTAATTGGCCCATGTTACTCCTCTCCCCCACTCCTTCTCCCATTCACCCTAATCCCTTCTCCCCACTTTTGTAAGACCCCAAACTGGTATTTTATTGGTATTTATTTATATGTTCTCCACGCCTATTACATAGGGGTATAAAACCCTGCGCCCGCCTAATTTTATCGGCTCTCCTCGTGGCTTCTCCCTGCGAATAAGCCCTTCCCTGTCCCACGAGGAAGTCCCTCTGCTTTTTTCCCTCCTCCTTCTCGCACCTTTGCCATCGGTGGGCAAGGCAAACCCGAGCTGGTGCTTCGCCTGCCCTCCAGCGCCGTGATCGGCTTCTGTCCCCCGACCTGGGGCAGGTAGAACATTGCTCGGTGCTGGGATAGTGTGCTAGCCGGCACAGCACCGCGGCACTGCCGTATCTACAGCCCTCCGCTCCCTCCCCTCCCTCCCTTCCCATCCCTCCTCTCTTTTTTCTTTTCCTGCTCTTTTCATTCATTTCTTTCTTTTTCTTTAAGTCCCAAACATGTTCCCATCCCTCCTGGGGCTGCATTTCATTACGCATCAAATAGATGGATAGCACGATTAACAAAAATTTTAAATTAATTTTAAAAGTATGAAAGGTTAAAATCTCTGGAAAAGCCTAACTGGCCCCATCCTGAAGGACAAAGGGATGGATCAGCTTTTTCTATGTGCACTGATGCACCTGCCCATAACAAACTGAGACCCAAATGGGGCCTCCTCACAAGCGAAACTTCTCGAAATAGCCTTTTTCTAAATCAGCTTCCATCCAACAGCACAGAGCTCCCAGTCCTGTCCCCGCCGTGTGGGCAGCAAAGCTGTCAGTAATGTCAGCAGCAGCTCTGGCTTTAGAAAAGCAAAAGTCACCAGTGAGCCCCTCAAATCCCTGATCCCTTCAGCGAGGGGCAGCAGGGATGACCCTGGGATCTGCTCCCCTCCCTGGAACAACTCCCCCTGGGAAATACTTTCGAATAAGTGGCTGAGCAGCAAGAACTAAAACCTGGGAGATGAGATAAGCGAGGCTTTGTCCCCTCCTTCCGGGGATTGATGTGCAAATAGGGGCTGAGGTTTGCAGCCGGCGGAGCTGAGCTGTTTTCGCTCAGCCTCTCGCACAGCCCCGAGCAGCGGAGCTGCGGGATCTCTGCGGGAGCATTTACACGCACCCCGGTGAACTGCCCCTCTCAATAAACTGCATTCGAGACGGGCTTTAAAAGCCACCCGTCCCTTTCAAAAGGCGACTTTGAAAGCTCAGACTCCCTTGGCTCTGTAGGGCTGAAGTGAGACACTTTCACGCCTTGGAGAAAATGGTTTATAATGTATTTACGACAGAAAAATAAAAGATGAAGACTATTCTCTTGTCTATCTTTTTTTCCTTCTCCTTTTTTCTTTTCCCCTTTTCTTTATTTACCAGAAGTACCTCCAGGGCTAATGGCATTTTCTTTGGCCGCTGGGAGCAGAGGAAGATAGAAGTCTGAAATATGAAAGCTTTTCTCTTGGTTCTTAACAACTTTGGATCACTCTAGTTAACTCTCAGTCTCAGTTCAAAGCAGAGCTAGAAACTGAAAGGCTGGTTCTGCTTTTCTCTCAGAAAAACTACATTACTGTAAATGATTGCTTATCCCAGAAAGAAACATAGAGGCTTAAAATTCCTTGTCCTGGCATGAAAAAAGTCAAAATTACCGAGACTTTTGTTGAGCTGTGACAAAAAAAAAAAAATAGTCTGCAATACTTCATTTTGATGATATCAAAGTGTTTCATGCATGACCTGCTTTTCATTTTTAAAATATATTTTTATTGTAATCAGCTTAAGTTTCAAAACAAAATGACTTTGAATAAAAAGTTAAAACAAGTTGTCTGAGTCTCAGGTTTTGGGGTTTTTTTTCCCAGCAGAAGAAATTCATCAAACTGGGTCTCTTTCTTGCAAGCATTTCAACAGAGATGAATCTGCCTTTTCCAAACTGTAAGAGATACCTTAACAAGATACTCCTGTCTGGCTCTTGCTGTTCCAGAAATAGGGAGTTTCTTGGGATACTGGTGCCTGATGATGGCAGTGCAGAGGACAGAAGTTTTGGGACAAGAAGGGTTCAAAATGTAGAATGGAAGTCTTAAGGAGCCAGGGGTGACAAGGATTTCAGCCTTTCCCAAACCCTGAGGACCTGGAGGCCTCAACCAATCCTAAAACTAAGGGGTGGGTGTGTTAATGTTGCTGATCAAGCTGTGAGATTCCCAACTTGCCTGCTCAGGTGCAAGCAGGAAATTTGTCATGAATGGCCCTTGATGTGTTATTTTGGTGTTCCCTCTCAGGATATAAAAGTCCAAACCCAGCAAATTTGGGCAAATTAACAAATTCCTTTTAGCTTCTGAAAAACTCTGTGATTTCTATGTGGGGTGGCTGGATTTTGGCCTTGCCTCCACAACATCGTTTGGCTCCTCAGAGAGCTGCTCCTGAAGAGAAGTGCCAGGATGGGAAAGCAGGAAGGAGCAGTTTGCTAAATCTTGGTGCTTCTGTGAGGAACCATCCTGCTCCTGTGCCTTACCCACCTTCCCAACAGCAGAGGGTAATGGGGATGGAAGGGCAAAATCATATGTTCAGTGTTAGGAGGATCACAGAAACTCTTTCAGCTCCCAGCCGAGTGTATCGCCCCTTTATTTTAAAAAAGAGCGCAGGACAGCTGGGCTAGGAGCCACTCAAGGTTCAGTGATAGACAGAGAGATGACTTGATGCCCTCATCTTTGCTCTTCTGACCATAATCTCCTCCACAATCATGAGCTGCTCACTAAACCCCCTTGGATATAGGTTCTCCAGCAGTGGAATGAGTATTCAAAATATCCCTGGAGTTAACCTGTCCATCCACATGGTGACCAAATATAAATGAATTCTATCACTCCTGAACCAAGTGGATGTACAGCTTGAACCGGCTCTAGGAACAAACTAATTTCTATATTACCCTCTTTTTCCAAGTTTCAGATATCCCAGGATCAGGTTTAGCTTTTCATGAACTTGAGCCTTGACAAAGTGGACAAATCGGGTGAAAGACTCTGTCTCCAGAGGGCATTTCATCGAGGGGTTTCATCCCGACCATGACAGATGTTCTTGTACCCAGCATCTGCAAGAGGGAGATTTGCCCAGAGTCAATGTCTGCGGCTTTAGCTCTGGCTGAGTTTGTGGATAATCTAGGTGAAGTGATGTTTTTCAAAAAATGGGATGAAAGAACCCCAAAAGGTTTGACAGGGAATTAGCTTCAACTTAAGAGAAAAGCAGTGCTAGGAATAGGATGGAGGATGGTCTCTGGGGAGTAAGAAAATAGAAAGGAGAGAAAAAGGCAGATTCTTAAGGGGATGAGGCCTTGGCCTCAGCTATGGAAACAGGTAATTTCCCAGTACAGACAGATAATAGGGATGAGGATTCAGGGAACGTGTTCTGGGTCTGGTGAGATTCAGCCTAGCAAGATGACACCAGTGAAGAGATCACAAATGCTTTCCCTCCCCTCCTCGCCTTTGCCTTCACCAAAGTTTAAAGTTCACCTGCTAATTCCCTTATCAGAAGTTTGTGCTGAGAACTCTTATCTGGATTTTACAGGCAGCTCCTGGCAGCAGACCAAAAACGGGAGGAAAGCTTTTCATTCTTCTCCGGTCGTTCAATGAAAGCAACATTTTAAGCCAACAACATTATTGTCATTAATGGGATGGGACCGTTAATGATGGGAATGTGTGTGTTTGGCTTTCAAATGAGACTTCCATCTATCCCTGCTCCTGACCTGGGGCAGCTTAGTGGGGCTAAATTGCTTTTTAAAGCTGATCAGAATGAACCTTAATTGAGGCATTAAACCCAGGTTCAGTTGATCTTCCTGTCCCCACAGCCCTGCCACTGCTGGTGGCTGCCCTGGGCTCACTGGGCAGGCAAGAGGAGCGTCCCCAAGACAAGGCCAGAGCTCCAGAGTGTCTGGGTTTGGAGGAATTTTTTCTATCATTCCCCCCAGCTCTCCCTATTTTTCTCTTTCAAATGTAATTAGAAGTCATTCTTTTAACTTTATTTATTTATCAGCTTGATACATTTGAACTTGAAGGCGCCTTCATCTCAGCATTCATTTCCCTGTCCTTTAATGTGAACCTGACTCAATTCCCCATCCCCTTCAAAGCTCTTTATTAGTTCTGCAGCACTTCCCCCGCCCCCAACTCTTTCTCTGCTTCCACCTTCCTCTTCAGCTGCCCTGCAGACAAACAGCCCAGGGCCCTGGGGCAGGCTTGGCTGGAGATGTGACCTGGGCTGTGAAGGTGATGACATCCCCCCGAGTCCCTCAGGATGCAGCTGAGGGAAAAGGCAGCCATGAAGCCTCTCTGCCCGGGTCCTGCTGCTGATGAAATCACCCCTGCACTTCATGGTGGAGGAGCCCACCGTTCCCTCCCATCCCATGGTTTGAGGTGCTGTCTCCCGAGGTTTGGGGGCAGCTGGCTCCCTCTTCTCCTCCTGTCAGCTGTGGTGTGCCTGACTCCAAAATGAGTTGGGGTTGTCGGCCTTTTTTCCCTCTTTGCCAGCAACCCCTCAGTGCCTGAACCCACGAGGCTTCTGCCACAAAGAGCAGGGGATCCAGGGGAGGTTCAGCAGAGGAGCCAAACACAGAGAACGATTCAAAACAACGCCCAAGAAGTTCTTGATCTCCAACTTCCTTCATATGGAAGTCCAATGTTGATTTTCTCTTCCAGCTGAGGAGACTGAGGCTTGCAGCAAGGAGATGCTCTGCTCTGTGTAGCTGGGATTCAGCCCAGGCTTATTTTCTTTTTAAATACCTCTGCCTCCCACAGCAGGAGCTGAGGTCCAGCTACAGAGCTCCGAGGGGTTATTGCTGCAAGGTTCCAGGTTCTGGCCCTGCTTTGCTCTTCCAAGGCACAGAGTCAAAACTGCCTGCAGAGAAAATAAACAACCTGCTCTGGATTTGTCTTGCTGGGAGTTGAGTTGCTTCACTGCCTTGTCACTGAGATGTGCTGATTAAAGAGATCAACTGTGGAGCTTGGGGCACAGTGAGGGGACCCAGACACTTTGTAAGCTGTCACCTCACACTGCCAGGGTGAGTCTGGTGCAGAGGAGAGATGTGATAAGGCAGCTGTGTGATGGAACATCAGTGCCTAAGGCACTGTGAAAGAGCCCATGGACCTCTTCTTACTGATGAAAATTAGTCTTTTACTTTGTTCCATTTTATTTATTTGATTACTTTACTTTATTTTGCTTTATTTTATTATTTTTTCCTCCCCACCAAGCCTCTTTTCATCCCCTTATCTTCACTGGTAGTTAGTAGATTAATGCATGTCTCAGGAAGATAAACGCACTTTCAGATCTTCAAAAGGCAAGGCAGCCTCTGAAACCAGTGTTTACAAGCTCCTTGGCTGGTGACACGGCAGGCAGCGTGACATGATCTTCAGTTTAGCCTCCAAGGTCGAGCTGAAATGCAAGTCCTGGTCCCTGGGAGCACACTGGGCACCAGTGCTCCCAGTAGCCACGGAGAGTTTGGGTTTACCTCCATTCCCTGCCAGGGCAAACTCCCTCCCTCTGCCTACTCTCCTTCCCCCGGCATTGAATGAGAGTTTGGGGATGGGGGAGGAAAGAGAGAGGGAAGATGGAGTCAGGGAGAGGGAGCGAGGCAATCCTCCCCAGGATTCAGCACTATGCAGATATTGAGACTTTCACTCTGCCCTACATGCTGGACCAGGACACAGCAGCTGCAGATGTCCGGCCCCAAAGGGCAGTGCACTGCTGTTCTCCACTGAGGGCTGGATCACACCAGTGCCTGCTCTCCTTGAAGGTCCAAAGGCCAGTACAGGCCTGTCTTGGCCATCCCTGAGTGTCCCATTGCACATTAGGATAGTCACCCACGGGCCCATGATCCTGGCTCTAGCCTGACTTTTCCAGATATGCTTTAGCTCTGTGGCTAAGCCACATACAAAGCCCTGAATTTTAGAGATTATCTGAGTGCCAAGGTGGCTTTGAAATATCCATCTTTTCACTCCAGCTCCATCCTCCACCATCAGGAGGCAGATTTTGGGATGCCCAGCTGTGGTTTGCCTGATGGCACAGGGAGAAGGAGCAGGGCTGGGGATGGCAGGTCCTGCAGGGTCAGAGGAGCAGGGCACATGTGTACAGAGCTTAAGTGGTGGCTCCAAGGTGGGAGAAAATGTCGTTGTGTTTGAGCTGTTCTCAGGTATTTCCAAGCTCATCCCTGTGAATTAGGGGCCGAGTGAAGTCATTAAACCCTAATCAAAAGCAGCTAATCAGGAATCAGTGGGAGATGTTCCAATTAGTTGCTTATTGAGCCAGTGGAGCTGGAGCTGGGGAACGGGGATGGCCATAAGGAAAGGACAGCAGGATCCTGTCTTCTGCCACTGAGACACCCCAAGGGGGCTGTGCCAGCTCACATGGTGAGTCTCAGGGTCTCGAAAGTATTTAGGGGTTCTCAGAAGACACTTTGCTATTGCAGGTTCCCCATGATTTTTAAAATGCACTTGGAAGCAGCTGTGGTGGTGTGGATATTCTGCTGCCCCATTGTGATGGGGGTCTTACAAGGCTTCTCTGCCTGCTGGAGGGGGAGAGCTCTCACTCAGAGCTCTTAGCAGAGATCCATTCCCCCACGTCTCTTTACAGCTGAGACTCTCCAAGTGCTTTACAGATTTCATAGGTAAATATCAGCATCTTGACTGTACAGGAAACTGAGTGACGTGCAAGAAGTGCTCTGACATGCCAGACTTTGCTCAGGCTTTGTCTGCAGCCCAGTGAAGATTTGACTGCAGTTAAAACAGAGGTTTAGGAGCTGGATGCAAAGTCAGCCTCAGCTGTGTCGGGATGCTGTGCAAGGGAGGACACTCTCAGCCGACATTTTCCTCTGCTGCTAACTCGTGTTCACAGCTGAGATGAGAAGCAGGCTCTGTGGTGGGTCACTGGGAGTTAATAACTTCCCACAACCCCAAGGCACTGCTCTTCTGATGGGACCATTAGTGGGAGCAGCGTTTGCATTGCATGTTCTCCTCAGTTCAGCCAGGGTCATGCTTTCCCACCATATCCTTCTAGATCTGAAGTCTTTCCCCTCACCATCCCTGAAGTCAGCAAACAATTGTGCCCCATGAAAGCAGACAGTGTGTGGTGTGGAGAACTGGGGCATTGAAGGTGCCTGGACCCCTGGACACCCTCTGTGCCATTGAAGTCACTGGAGCACAATTCCACTTTGTGTTCCTTTCTATTTGATGATACAAACCCTCAAGGACACGATCGACTCCTCTCACCATTAAAGGCATCTGGAGAAGAGCAGAGGTTTTCTGCTGCTTTCGGAAATTCCCTTGCTTCCTGCTCCAGAGAAACTTCTTTCTTCATAAATCTTATTGAACCTATAAAATGCCTTCCTGTTCTTTCGCCTCTGCTCGGCTCCCCTCAACATGCCTGTTCCACCATTGCATTCAGGCTGCTCTATAAAAAGAATAAAGTGCATTGTGCCGGATCGAGCTCGGCTGTAAATCCCTGCCAGCCCAGAGTCGACACAAATTGAATTCCATCGTGGCTCTTCTTCGGAGGGTTTGCCGGCTGCCTTTTAAATTTGCCAGGGATGAGATGCAATTTAGTTTAAGTAACTAAAGTGGAAAGGTGCACAACATTGTTGTAGGGCCTTAGCTGAGAGGTTCAGGTCTGCAGGAGAAGGAGCGCTTCTCTGTCCACAGAACCATTGCTCAGAAATGCACACAAATGCAATCAGCAAGCCTGAGTTCAGGTATGATCCAAGGATTTCAACTCCAAAAGACAGGCTTCCTGGAGAGCCACCTCCTCAGACAGCAGAGTGGCAGCAAAGTCTGACAGAACCCCCAGCACCTGCAATCTGCCCTTGGGTGTGTTGTAGGGTCAGTGTGTTCATGAAGGTTTTCCATCTGGCTTGAGATAAAGATTCCAAGCCCAGCTCATGATCTAAAGCAATTCCTGCTTTATTGCACAGCCCCACATTGGCGTCATTGAGGAGGGGGCTGGATCAGGGATGAGGGATATCTGAGGGTCTCTGGTACTGACTGTGTGACCAGGGCACTTTGCTGTGGAGCTGCTGCTTGAGAGACCTCTTGACTGAGCCTGGATCCTGTCCCTGCCTTCTTTCTCTGATGTTGGACAGTTTGGGATTGCCAAATATCCCCACAGACACCAGTTTCCCTGTTCCCCCAGGGCCAAGGCTGATGCAGGGCTCTTAAAAGGCGCACACCCAGCAGCGTGAGAGGGGAGGCTGAGCATTAGCAGAGCAGCTGAGTTCTCCCAGAGCTTTTCTTTCTGTCTTGGACATGTCTTCCCTTCCCCAAATGTTGGTTTCCAGCAGCCAGAGGATGATTTGCAATCCCTGCAATGTGTGTAGCAATGTTCTGGTTTGAAGTTGTGCGGGTGCTGTCACAAGGACGGCATTGCTTGTGACATTGGATGCCACTCTCTTCCCTCCCCTGGAAGAAAAAGCAGGTTTCCCCACCAGGTTTTATTTCCTATCTACCACCCTATGCGGCTTTCCTCCTCCTCCTCCCTGTGGCTGTGCTGAGCTATTGATTCCTGCCTTGCTCGCTCTGTGGATTTGGGGAAGGGGGAGGGACGCCTCCAGGGCAGGTCAGGATAAATCGGCACTTCGTCTGCGCCTTGGCTTCCGCATCCCTTACTCGAGGTCTCCATCGCATCCTTGTCCCTGTCGCAATTTTTCTGCCAAGTGCCGTTTTTACCCTGCCCACACGTCCCGGGAGAGCTGTTATTTATGGCCGGTGCAACAAAACTGAGCAGCACCAGCTGTTTCCCAGCCTGCAGGAGCACATCCATCACGGGGGGCTTTAGAGAAAGCCTTTTGTTTAATTATGGGATCACTCCTTTTCTCCCTCCAGTCCCTTGCCCCTCCCGGCCTCCCCTTGCATCACTCCAGTGACGAGGCCAGGAGGTTTTTCATTCTCTGCTGGCAACTCAAATGATTTCTAGATGTTCTCAGTTCACCTTCCTGCTGGTGCAAACCCTTCTTCATTGCTCAGAACACTTAACACCTGTGAGGAGAGGGTAAAGGGCCCTTCTCTGCACAGGCAGTTTGGGAACAATAAATATCATCCTACAAATATTTTTGCAGAAGGACTTGTAGTGGCCCTGATTTCTGTCTTCTTTCCCTCGTATGTAGTCAGGATTTTCTTTTGATAAAAAGCAAAACAAAAATCCTGAAGGTTTCACTGAAGGAGCATGAGAGCAATTTTCATCCAATCCTTCCCTATTTACTCCGTTTCTGATATGGCAAATGCCTTAAATGTTTTGGGGGTTTTTTGTTCACAGATCCCACTGTCTGGAAATGCATCTTGAAGGAGACTGGAGTTCATCCTCTGTGGCTCAGACTCTGAAAAGTCACCCACCAGGACAAGATGCAGGTAAAACACTTTTGGGGAAAGTCCCTGCACAGGGGTGAATCCAAACCTCCCGCTCCCTGCCAGAACTTGTTTATCAGGGTCTGAGAGTTATGAGGAGGAGGAGCAGATTTTTCTTGTCTGGACCTCTCGGAGCCAGAGAAATGGATGGTGCTGGATGGAACACTGGGTTTCTCTGAGGCACTGACATCACCTTGGTGGTGATACGAGGCAACAGGAATGGAAATGCACTTCTGCAGGAGAGGGAAAAGCCTGTGAGCTCAGACTTGACAATAATTCACCTGGCTGTGTGTCTGGCCCCGCGCCCCAGGATCCCTTCCCAGCTCTGCTTTGCGTTTTGCAAATTGTTTCAAGAAATGCCCGGGTTTCATGGGCCTGTCACGGGGTGATGGATGACTGGGGACGCCCAGCGAGGATATCTGTCTCCACCAAGGCTCTGTGAGTCAGCTACCCCATGTCTAGCTGCTACTTTTCTGCCTTAAAAGCCTCAATATTCTCCACTCAGCTCACCTTCCTGCTCTTTCCTGGTCTCCAGATCCATTAGTCTGTCTGGGCTGGTACCCATTAAACTGCTGAACATGGGCCACTCCGGCAATCTTATCAGAGCTGCTGCTATTAAAGGCAGAAATAGTAAGAAACTGAGTCACCAGTGCAGGCAGTCTGGCTCTTGGTTTAGACAGAAGTTTTGTCAGGGCTTGTTCTTGTTTGTGGAGAACCACAGAAGCTGCTGTGGACAATATTTGATTGCGGTGACAGTGGTGATTAATAAATAGTTGGCTAATGCGAACCAGCAGCACCCTGGATCCAAAAGTCTGAGTTTTGCCAGGTTTCCAGTACCAGTGGCCTCTGTGCCACCTCCCAAATGCAGAGAGGCTTCTGTGGGGGTAATACTGCTGCCTTGCACCCCCAGGGGAGGAAGCTGAGGCACAGGGGGTCAAACCGTGTGATGCCAGGCTGCTCAGGCAGTGCCTAGGACAGGTAGATGTGCGAATGGGCCAGGAGGCTCATCCCCGACGGAGACGCCTTTTAACCTGCCTCGTGTGGTTTTTTCTCACGCAAGGATTTCCAGAGTACTTTTTCTGCTGCTGATGGTACTGAAAAAAAACCCCAAAGCCCCAAAACCTTTGACCCACGTGTCTGATAGTGCCCTGTCTGGGATGTGTTGCTGTGTTTTGGGGTTGGTTTGGGGTGCGGGTGCCCACAGCCAGGTGCTGGCTGGCCCCGCAGCTGTCCTACTCTGCCCCATCAGCACAGCTCTTGTAAAGTGTAAATGAGGCTGCAGGCAGGGGTGAGGACACCGTGTGCCTTGAAACAGCCCTGCTGAGCCAGCCGTGATTAGAAGCATCCTTGTTCAGCTCAGCACAGGCAGAGCCCAGTGAGATTTCCCAGGCTGAGGGCAATAATTTGATAGGTACCGGGTCTGATGGGAAGGCAGGGTGGAATCTGCTTTTTATTCTGAATTTTCACCCATGTTTGCTTACGACATAGCTGGATGGTTTCAGCCCTGAACCTTCTGGTGGTTCTGTGCCACCCTTTTATTCCTGTTCGGATGCAGATTTATCTTAGATTAGATCCCACCTTTTTTTTAATATATTTTTCTGTGCTTACTTGTTTGCATCATCTGTCAATTTCCTTGGAGTGGGGCTTTTCAGGAAGGAATGTCTTTACCTTCACACTGTGTGCGAGAGAGAGCCTTAGCTGATGTCTCTCTGAAAGCAAGAAAAGCAGTTTTACAAATCCCAACTCTCCCTCTGGGTTAAGTGTAAGAGTTTGCCTGGACTGCCATCCTAGAAAGCAGCTCTTCTATCCCCGGGAAAAAATTGCTTTCTCAGTTTAATTTGCTCTCAGTTCAGCAAAGCTGTGGAAAACCTGCCAAGAGTTTTATTGGCACATCTGAGTAATAAAAAAATGAAATAATTAAAAAAGCTATTCACCCTTTTAACTGATCCAGCTCACGCTGGCCAAACATTTACGTGTCCACTTGGCCTTTCTATGAGAATGCTTTAAAACTGCAATAATGGAGTGTTGAAATGAAGATGTTGGACCATAGGTGTGCCCCTGGCTGCAAGAGCTCCCAGGTGAGAATTTGCTCACTGGTGACATCCCATCCATCAGCAATGCCGAGGTTTTGTCACAGTTCCCAGGAGAAAATTGTCACATAAATCAGAAAAGGTGGGGCCAGTCAAGATGTGGGAGCTGTCGGCATTTCTTGTGAAACGAGGAGCTGCGCACTGGGAAATGCTGGGATTTGTGCCCTCATGTTAATTTCAAGAGAAAACAAGGCAGTTAATTCCCATTTTGGATGAGAGGGAGTGACTGGAGACCCTGCTCCCCCTCTCCCCCTCCCCATTTGGCATGTGCACACAATTTAGTTTCTTCACACTTGGCCTTTGGGAATTATTGGTACAAATCCCTTTGCTCTGGGTGGAAACACATAATCATTGATGCCTGAAGATGGGTTTTTCTGCCCTCCCAGATGGTGCAGGAGGGACCCCTCTGGCTGGGCTGGCTTCTAGCACAGCACAAGCCGCAGCCCTGGGACTCTCTGACTGTGAAGGATGCTCATTCCTGTGACTGTTTTTATTTTTGCGTTGTTCGAAAGTGCAGGGTTCTTTTGGTATTCAGTGTTTTTCTTAAATCCCTGCAAAGGGGCTGCTTTCAGCTGCTAGGCTGCTAAAATCCCTCACCTCCAGCCAGAAAAGCAGGTTTGAAAGAAATGCTGAGGGCTGTGGAATCAGATGTGCCCGGAGAACCTGGGACTGGATTTTCAGGTGCTTAAAAAACACCATTAAAGCGAGTTTTCAGATGTGACCAGTCTGAATCCAGCATGAAAATTAGCTGTGAGTTTAGAAGTCCTAATGAATGCTGGAAACCTGCCTAAAAGGGCTACTGTGTGGTGAGTGGTCCCGGACTTTTAATTGGTGTTCATGCGAGACCTTTTCACTCTTTGGGGAGTTTGCTTTGAATGCGGATGAGATGTGGAAATTTGGAACTTTTTTACGGAACAGAAGTTGTCACATTTTTCAGATTCAGAACAGCCAAGAGTTCCATCCAGCCCATTTGTAATCCCTTCATTTAGATGGAATGAAACGTTTCGTTCTGATAAGGTCAAAGCATGAAAATATGAATATATTAAAATACCTGTCAAAATGAAGGTAATCAAAATGAGAACTGGAGCAAACACTGTTGAAATAATTCACTCGGCTTTTTCCCCCCACTATAAATTTTGGTACTGTGGACATATCCTTATGAAATGTTTTCATGGGAAAACTCTATTTTTCCAGCACATAGCTACCCTGACCAACGTAATAAGATTTTGATCAACTCTTGGAAAAATACTGGCTTTGGGAGAGTGATGCCTGAGGTGCCCCAGTGCTGCCATCAATCACATCCCTGCTTCCAGGCTCACTAGAGGAGGAAGCTCTGGCACTGCTGGTGTTGCTGATGTGACCTCTGTCCCTTCAAGGTCCCTGGTGACCCTTAAGATTGGGGTTTGTGAGAGGAGCTGCATAGAGGCTGCTTGAGATCAGCAAATCCCAGAATGGTTTGGGTTGGAAGGGACCTTAAAGATCACTCAGTCCCACCCCCTGCCCTGGGCAGGGACACCTTCCACTGTCCCAGGCTGCTCCAAGCCCCATCCAGCCTGGCCTTGGGCACTGCCAGGGATCCAGGGGCAGCCACAGCTTCTCTGGGCACCCTGTGCCAGGGCCTGCCCACCCTCACTGTAAAACACATCCTTCTGTCTAATCCAAATGGACCCTCTTTCAGTTCAAACCATCAGCCTTTGTCCTATCACAACAGGCCCTGCTAAAAATTTTGTCCCCAGCTTGCTTATAAGCCCCTTTAGGTACTGGAAGGTGCAAGAAGCTCTCCCTGGAGCCTCCTCCAGGCTGAACAACCCCAGTTCTCTCAACACAGTGGAGCAGAGCTGCTCCATCCCTCTGATCATTTTTGTGGCCCCCTCTGGACTTACTCCAACAAGTTGATGTCCCTCCTGTGCTGAGGATCCCAGTGATGCTCCAGGTGGGATCTCCCCAAAGCACCATAGAGATACTGGGATTTAATCCATAATTCTCCTCTGGCATCTCCATAAAGACCTTCTGGCCTCATCAGACACCATCTCTGAAGTGGCACGTGCTGTCCTGTACCCCGTGGGACAGTCGTTCAAGAGGAGAGAATGCAATTGCAAATGCACACCTGAAAATTGATCTGGGCTATGATAGTTTACTATAAAATACAGTGTTTTAATTGTGGCTCTCTCCTCCTCATTTCATGGAAGTCAATTCTTCTTCATCAAGGCCGTCTCCTCTCCTTTTCTCTCTCCCCTTTGTTCCTCTTGGTCTGAATTCAATCTCAATGCATTTCCTAGCAAAACATCAACATTTGTTCCCTTCCAGGGGTGCTCCCTGGCTGCCCTTTCCCAGCCACCAGCAGCATTTCCAGAGTGGAGGGGGACCTATAAAACATGACTCGTAAAGGGAAAGAGCTGGCATTTGACTCTTGGAGGGAAAGAGATGGTGGATAGGTGTGAAAAAGATGGATGCCCCCCTCCCCGAAATATAAAGAAATATGTGCAGAAAATGAAGGAGATTTAAAGCAGCTATCAATCGGTCGCTGTTCCAGCTTTAAGAGCTGTTGAAACAACATAATAAAAGGCAATAAACAAGAGATTTATGACCTACCTGCTGGAAATAGCTCTCTGCATCTCTGGTGTGGGGTGAGCACAGCGTGCCAGGCTGGGGGGAGTCGGGGCCTGGTGAGCACACGTGCCCCTCTTATGGGGCCCTGCACGTGGCCACAGCTCTTCCCTCCATTTCTCTCTCCCTCTCCATCCCCTCCCCTGGCCCTCTGGGCCCTCGTATTTATGGCTTTGGCATTTGGTGTGTTAAAGACTCGGTTTTGTTCAGTTTGAGCAGTAAACCCAAGGCGATTTGTTGCGATCGATGGCAGCAGGCTGGAATTTTAAGAGCCAGGTATTTTACCACGGGGGCTGGACCCTCGAGCTAAATCTTGAAGGCAGAGAAGGTGAAAACACACAGTACTGCCTAGGGCAGCGTCGGGAAAGGCTTGTAAACTGCTGGCACGTATTTAAATTCCAGGAAAATCACCAGGGGGGGAATAAATCTACAAAAAACAAAACCTAAGTGAGAAGAAAGTGAGCGGCTAAACATGGGGATTTCTAATGCCTTCTTCAAGGCTGAAACTGTCCTTTTAAAGAAAAAACAACTTCCACTCCTGACCCAACCCACAGAGGGCTGAAACTGCAGACATTTGCACAAAAGTGTGGTGAGGCAGTGTGTGTCTGGCAGGATCTGGGCTGTGTGGTTTAAGGACCATGGACAACTACAACTCTGGAAGTCTGAGGAGACAAAACAGCTGGAAAATGGGACGGGAGCTTGACATTTTCCTTCAAAACATACTCGCAGGAAAAAGTGGTTCCATATTTCCCAGCCCTGGATGTGAGAGTGGGGTGTGCTGAGTGTTGCTCTGCTTCTTTCCAAGCCCTGCCACAAAGCCTTCTCTTGTAAATCGCTTTTCCCTCTTTCCTCCTCAGCCGGAGTTTTACCTCCCGCCTGTCACTCCGGCTTTCCGGCCGGGAGTTCCAGGCTTTTGTTTTGCAAAGCGCAGTCACTGAGCGGTGACATGAGGAGCTCTGGCATACCTGATGCTGTTTGTTCTTCGGGAGGAAGGTGCGGGGGGGAAAGCGAGCAGGCTGGGAGGGGTAAATCAATCCACTTTGTGGCAGGACGGATGCGGAATGGCACAGTGCCGTAATCCAGCGGAGCCGAGCAGTGCTGGGGAGACAGATCTGGGCCGGAGAGAGGAGGGGCTGCCCTAATCCTGTGTCCCTCTGAAATCCCCAGCACGGAACAAAGCCCCTGTTAGCAAATAAGGACGGGGGATAGCAATAAACCAAATAAATGCCCTTAAATTCAGCTGTAGTGAAAACCTGGGAGCCAGCGCTGGAGTCCTTTCATAAACACTGGGGAACGAGATTGTTCTAATTATAAAAGCCCAATCGGGGGAGCAGCAGGCATGAAACTGTGGATTAATTCAGCTGCTTGAATGCCAGTGTGTGGCAGAGAGGCAGCACCAACCTCCTCCCTCCTTCCCCTACCCTGGAAGAGTTTGAAGGCTCTTTATTTGGCCTTGCTCTGGAAAGGTCTCCTGACAACAAAAGAGGAAAGGGGCACAAAAACCAAGAGAGAAATGGCTTTGGGCCCAGGGCTTTTCCCCATGTGCCCAGAAACCTCTCCTTGGTGGTTCAGACTGTGGGGTTGTGCAGGAGCTTGTCTGTCCTCTGCTTTCTCCCATGTCTGTCCATCTCAGCAGGGTCATGGGCTGTGCTCATCCATTCCCCTCCCTTTTGCCCCCTTCTCCCTCAAAATAGTTCCTGTCTCCATAAACGCAGTGAAAAAAAGAAAAAGAAAAGCTAAATTGTTGAGGGCTGCAGGTTTGAAAACTGTCAGGAAAGGATTTGGACTCCTCAAAAGGAAAAAACAACTATTTCCCTTAATTTCAAATTCAAGGGTCGTGTCCTCCTGAAGCTGTGTCTCCAGTGGAAAATTTAAGATTGATTAAATCATAACCCATGATTTCTCTCAAACAGTTGTAGTTTTAGGATTGGCTTTCTAAAACATCTCTTGGGTATAGATATTTAGATAACTCCAGAGGTTATAAAGTTCCTGCTTCACAAGAACCACAGAGAAGTGGCTCAGTGTGAGTGGTCAGAAACTGCAAGAAAATCCCCCTTTTCTCCCCTAATCACACAACTATCAAAAGATCATCAGAGCTGGCAACGATCTTTGAAAAGATGTTTTGGAAATTCGAGCAGGAGGCTATTCCACACCTGTGGATGCTTGGAGAAAGCCTTGTTGATGGCTGAGGAAAAGAACCCTCAAAAGGAGGAGATTCCCACCTCAGGTCGTTATTTCTAATTCCGGTGTTTCCTCCTCTGCTGCTGCCTCTGGGGATTTCCCTCATTTCAATTTTTCACTACATATACAACAAATAAAAATAAACCAAACCCCTACTCCTGTCCCAGCCATTTCTCCTGCTCCACCTGCAGCAGCGCAGTTTTGAGGCAAGAAGCACGGAATTAATGGGGATTCTGTAGATTTACAAACAAGCACTCAGAGAGGAGCCTGTGCCTATTTATCTCCTAATACAGTGGTTTAAAAAAAGTCCTTCTTTAATTGCATTTGGGATCTATTCTAACGATTTGCCCAGGAGAGTATTAAGATGTCAAGGCTTTTTCATTAGTAATATATCCCCAAACAAAATCTTTGTTAAGATAGGTTAAGGCAGTAAATAGACCATTAATTTACAGAACATAATTAGTACCTTGCAGTTATTCATGGAAAAAGTTGGATTTCTTTCGTTGTTATTCAATGGTAAGATTTAAAACAAATATAGCAGCAGCAGGTCAAAAACCACAGAGGCAAAAAGCATCAAAGGTATTGATTAAAGTTTCAACAATAACCTTAACTCTGCAGCAGTACCCAAAACAACATCATTTACATCACCCAAATACATTCTCCCAGTGGTAAATAATGAACACAGAAAACAGCAGCAAGTTTTGAGCAAATATCAATAGAGAGCTGTAAAATAACTCGTTTTAAGGGCTAGGGACTATAGCCCACATCTAAAATTGGAAACAATATTGAGGCTCTTCTTTTCCTAAGAGATTGTTATTATATCAGTATGTCCAATGAAAACATTTTCATTGTTATTATTTATTTAATTGACACTATTATCTTTGCAACTGGGGCATCATTTTGATTAGAGAAGCTGAAATAATTTATTTTGTAGGGTCGTCTACTTTACAGTCTCAGAGTTTAAAAAAAAATGAAAACTTTTCTAAAATTGTTCTTAATTGTAGATTATTAAAAAGAAGAAATTTTCGGTTGATTTCAGACTGACTGAAAAACTGATTTAATGAAGATTTTTGTATCTTCTTACTAATAAATTTGATTTTACATGGTCCAGAAATCAAATCTGAGCCAATTTTAATGTTTTATGTGTATTACTGCAACTTGCAAAGCAAAATGGAATTTTCAGGGGTCAGGAGCTGTACTCACAGGACAGTAAGGCCATAAATCATGGTCAGTGCTCAACAGGAAAAATATCAAAGTGTGTTAGACAGCAGTTAGTACTGCACTTAGAAATAGCAGTGAATTATCAAACTGAGAAAAAGCAGCAGCAATAAGGTTTTCATGTGCTGAACCAAGAAGTTCGAAGTTCAGCTGCATCATGAGATGAACGAACTATTGCTTCCCAGACTAGACGTCTTGGTAGGAGTGGAAATCAAAACAGAATGAATAAAATCTCATGGAAAATAAACAAACAAACAAATAAATAAACGTTGATTTCTTAAATTATCTTCCATTACTTGTCTGTTACTCCTAACAATGTTGAGGTGCTGTACAGACAGGTAGAAAATAGTGTTTCCTTTATGGGAGTTCTGCCATAGTTTCTCTTTTAAATCTAAAAATGAAAAATTCTTTTTTTAATTAGAAAAAAAGTCTGCCAGAAGAATTTCTAGTAAAAAGGTCTTGGGAAACAAAATATTCTAATAAATAGAATAATTTCCCCATTATTTGATTTGCTGGAGTTGCTCTTCTAATGAAATTTAAAAGGAGCCCAATCTTAATTTTGCCTCCTTACAGCTTGGAACTGCCCATTTTTGGAGGAGAGACCAAAGCAAGACATTGGGACTGGGGAAACTGAGGCACGGAGTGGTTTGGGATTGAAAGCTGCGGGGAGAGGCAGCAGTGTCCCAGCTGGAGATTCCCAGGCCAGCTCCCCGATGGCATCAGGGGTGACATTTCCCAGTGACACCCTTTCAGTGCCGCAGGGCTGCCCAGGGACCTGCTCAGAGAGCCCCTGGCAGCGCTGGAGGGGCCGGGATGCAAATCCTGGCACTGCCTCGGCTGCCTTTGTTACCTCCAATGCAGCCACAGTGACAGCAGCACAGATTCCTACTGGGACAGGGCCACAGCTTGACCCCGCAGATGGTGATGGCTCCGCAAAGGCTCCGTCTCGCAAAGCTCTGCTGCAGAGTGGAGAATTTTAATAAGGACAGGAAAAAAATAGCAGGAGACAGGGAGAAAGGGATACATCGCAAAGAACCTGACCTTATTTCCTCAGAGTGTGTGACTAAATCACACAGCTAAAAATAGGTAAGTGATTTGCTTTGATGCTGGAGGATTTTGCTGATACCACTTTTGTTACACGTATAAGTATAGAGATTTAATATAATATTTCCCTTACTGCAGTGTCTTCTATTAAGACAGTGCTGAAGTCTCGAGAGCTGCTGTCTCTGCCTGCTCTTTTAAGCTGTGAGCTACAGCAGAAACTTCTTGCCTCTGAAACTAATATATTGCTGGCCTTTGGGAAAGTGCAGAAATTTCTACCAGGAGGGATATTTAGTGTCAAGCTTTGTCCACTCCTGCTTCTCTGAGACAGCCACTCCAACCCCAGTGGGAACTCCCCTGCTTATTTGTTATGAGTGACTTCTTTAGAAAGTTTTGGTCCCAGTCTCCCCTGTCTTTATATTGGGGAGGATAAAAATCTACCCCTGGAGAGTCTCCAGCAAATCGGCCAGGTGGGGCAATGGGCATGGCTGTGAGGGGATAGGGGTGGGAGCTGTGAGCTCCCACAGGTGATGGAGAGGACACCAGTGGCTGGTGGGGAACACAGAGGTCAGTCCTGGGGTCAGCGTTGTTTGACATCTTCATTACAGAGCAGGAGACAGCACAGAGAGCACCTCCGAGGATGCAGGAGATGTGAAACTGAGAGCAGCGTTTGATAGACTGGGTGGTTGGGGCACCATTCTGAGGGACCTGGAGGAATGGGCCAGCAGGGATCCCAGAAAGCTAAACAGGAGAGGGATAAACCTTTCCCTGGGGAGGAATCACCCCAGGCAGCAGCACACGCAGAGAAGGACACGAGGGTCCTGCTGGGCACCAGGTTGACCATGAGCAGCCCATGTGCACCTGTGGCAAAGCCAGACACCCTGGGGATCTGAGGCAGAGTGGGCAGAGGGAGGGGTCCTGCTGCTCCCCCCAGCTCTCCCCATACCTGAAAGCTTTTTTCCTTTTCTGACGGAGCCGAGTGGTGGCTCTGCTCAGCGTCTGAGGCTTGAAGGGTACAAATGGAGAGAATTATTCAACACTAAACAATTATTCTATTGCATAAAGCTCTTGTATTTGTTACTGAGGAGCCTGTGCTGAATGCAAACCTCCAGACAGAACTGTCAGGGAGCAGCAGAGAAGAGATGGGGCTGTACGTGCATTCAGAGCAGAGCATGTCACCAGCGCCCATCTTTTTCCTTTTTGCTTTTCTCAGTGCTTTCCCTCATTTCCTTCCACTTTTCCTCTTCTTTGGTAAACTCTGCTTGCACACAAAGGCACCAGACCCTCCACCTTGTGCATGGACTCTGAGGCTGAGCTGTAGATGGGGAAACTGAGGAAATGACCACACTCTGAGGATTTCCGAGGCTCCAGGCACTCTTTGCTCCTCCTGGCTATCTGGGAAAGTCCAAGAGGATGCTGCTGGTCTCCCATATCTCCTGCTAATTCCATGCCTCTGGGAGAGAGCGACGCATGCTCGGAGGAGCCGTGCTCCTTGCACGGAGGGCTCTGTAAATAAAGGCTGCAGCTGGGGGATGCCAAGAGCTGGCACAGCAGGGACTGACACTCTGTCAACATAACCCTGCTCCTGACAGGCCCTGTTCTGTTGAAACAATTCCTCGCGATGGACTGAGTTTATCTCTAAGTGCCTGGATTTACACCGGAGATGCAAACAGCCTGGTAAATCTGCCACCGAGGCACGGGGGTGGCATTTATCTGAGTGTCCCCGTGCGCGGCTGGGGATTCTCTGTGCGCTGCTCAACCTGGACGTGACTCTCTGCCTGTGCAGCAGGCAGCTCTGTGACTCAGGGGGACTCTTAGCAGCCATAAAATGTGCAATTAACCCCCCCTTCCTACTCCAAACTGTCTCATCAGGCTCCCAGGCCGGGCAAACGCTGCAGCTGGGAAGAGATGAGCATGCTGTGTTCAGCCTCCAGCTGCACAGCAGCTACCCAGTGTTTAAAAATCAGAGCTCATCCCTCCTCTCTGCACCCAGCCCGTGCCCTCTGGCCACCACGTGCCCTCAGAAAAGCCACCTGTTGCATCCCCTCCCTGGCCATCACCTCTCTGTACCCGCTTTTGGGGGACAGAGCATCTTGTTGCAGTCCTGGTGCTGAGCAGATACAAAAGCACTAAATTAATTTTCATAGAGCCTTTCGGTCAAGCAGCTCAAAGCCTTTTAGAGACTTTAATTGAGCTTTGGAGTTAATGAAGCCTCACTAACGTGCCTACTGGATAAAGAAGTGTTTATGATCCTGTTTTGCAGAGGTTGTGCAGGAAGCTGGGCAGGTTGCTGTGTGGGTTGGGTTAAGGTTGTTTTCCCCTTCAAAACTAATCATGAAGCATAGAATGGCTTGCGTTATCAAAATAAATACTTCCAGCATGTTGTTCTGGAGACAGTGGGATGGTTTTTTTCCTCTCCATGTTCCCTAAGGAAATTGCCAGCAAACTTTGGGATTGAAATCACATTTGTCATGCAAACTAAGTCAACTCCTCTAACTCCCTTGACAGCAGCAGCACCCCAAGAGCAGAGACCCTCTGTGTGCAGAGGTCTCAGCCTCTCAGAGCTGTCAGTGCTGCACCAAACAGGAGAACTAAATCATTTCCAGACACCATGCAGTGAAACAGTCCCCACATGCCAGGCTTTTCCTTCTCCGGCACTGCCATGATGCCCAGGAATTCTGTGTGGACCTGAAGACCTGACTCTGTAAAGAGTCTCCCACTGATGGTGGTGAAAACCTCTCATTCTTTGACCATCTCCATGTAATTCCTTGGCCCCCGTGCCCAGGACTGTGCTGTAGCTGCCCAGCACGAGCCCTGGCCCCAAGCAAACTCTGTTTTGCTGCTCCCTGCCAGCCCTGGCTGGAGCAGAGGTGCTGTGGAGCAGCAAGTCCTCCTCAAGCAGCAGCGCTGCCCCAACATGCTGGCCTCAAACCATTTCAATCAGTGCCTTCAGAGGGACCCTTGGTGGCTGTGAAAGCTCAGGGAGCTTGTTTGAAACTTGCCCTCTCTGTATTTTTAACTGTGGCCACTGCAGCTGTGACCCTGCACGCTGGGCTGAGCAGCTCCCTGTGCCCTGCCTGGCTCCTGCCTCCAGCCTGGGTCTGCCTGGGACTTCGCCTAAAAATCAATTCCCTTTGGCACCCTGCAGCCCTGCTGCCCACATCTGCTGTGCGTGGGGCAAAGGGGACTCAGGCTGCCTGGCATTTCTCAGGTGGGAACCTGTGGTATCCTATATAACAATAAAATGGATAAAGTGGGCAAGACACATATCCTGCTTCCCTGGTTTTCCCTTGCCAGGCTCCCGGTGTCTCATTTTCAGTGTGGGCACAGGCAGAGGACAGCACTGGCCTGGGCCAGGCAATAAAGTTTAGAGAAGTGTGCAAGCCACACTGGCCTAGAAAATACACAGAAACCACAGGCAAAGAGCCCTCCATGGAAAAATCATTGTTTTTCCATGCAAAGTAAAACATCTGCATGGACTCCGTTCCTCTGGGTCTCCTTGCAGGGCTCCCAGCTCCACAGACAGTGCTGGGACAAGCCCACAAAGAGCAGTGGGCATTGTCACTGTGTGGGGACGCTGGGTTGGCAGAGAGAGAGAGGGAGAGAGCTCTGCACAAAGGGAGTTTCCCAAGGCTCAACGTCATTGCCTTTTGGGACACATTGAATTAGGATCAGCCCTTCCTCCCATCTCCATTTGCTCTTCCTGCGGCGGATTTCCTTGAGGACTTAGAGGAAACCCTTCAGACCCATTAAAAAAAATTATATGTATATATATATAGGTATGCACATATTTATACATACATACACACATATATATACATGTACATATATAGATAGATAGATAGATAGATAGATAGATAGATAGATAGATAGATAGATAGAAAACCCCTGTCTCTGTATATAAAATCCTGTCTATGGATATAAAATCATGCTTTCTGATTGTCCCAGGAGCAGGCTGGCTGCATCCCACCCCTACAGCTTCTCAACCCCCAGCCGGCACTGCCTGAAATGGGGCTCGAGGAGGGACTTGGGCGTTTCCTGGCCGGACTTCGGTGGCCTTGGGAGCAGTGTTCCGGCGAGCCCCGTGCGCGGCAGGTGGCGTCGCAGCTCCACGGGAGACGGGCGGCCGCGGGTGGGCGGCGCGGGGATGCGGGATGAGGGGATGAGGGGATG
>VZRS01004912.1:11449-25891 GCA_013398055.1 Ifrita kowaldi | reverse complement strand
GTCGCTGCTTAATTGACTCTGTGCTTTTGATACAGCAGCTTAATGAGTGTGTTCAAATTAGCCAGAATCACCTTTCCATCCCGGGGAATGGAAATGAGACGTGGATTGCTCCGGCACACCCTCCCCCCACCAACGCCGGCCTCTTAAAAATCCATCCCCAACTAAAGCAGCTGCGGTTTTTGTGCCTGGGTTTTTCATCTTTTCCTAAGCAGATAAGTTGATATTGTTTAAAACAACAATGAAATTCCTTCCCAGCCACATAAATCTCCTGGTTTTAACCGCAGATCCAGGGCTGAGGCTGGGGATGAAGCTCAAATGGGAAAGCCTGAGCTGCGTGTGCCTGCAATGAAATTATAAATCCACATCCCGGAGCAAGCGAGCAGCAGGAGGCACCAGGAACCTCCATCAGCAGAAGCGCTGGGCTGCAGCAAGGGATGGGAGTTGGGAGTGGAACCGACAAGGCTGGGAGAGCTGTTGGCATTTCTCCTGACAAAATCCTGCACAAACGGAGCCAGTCCAGGCAAAGCCACGGCATTGGACCCACCTGGGGTCCAGTGCTGAGCCCCATTCCTTCCCCCTGAGTTCTGCCCTCAGGTTCCTCAGCTGTAAAGTGAAGAAGATGCTGCCAAACCCTGCTTGAAAAGCGCTGTCAGATGCAGCAAATGTCACCGAATGGCTCAGGTGGTGCTTGGTCAGCTGGCACACAGCACATCAAGGGCACTGGACACTCTGCATCAGCTGCCCACAGCCCCAGAGGCCAGGGACCAGCAAGGCTAAGGCCAGCCTGGACTGACCAATGATGAGTGGAGAGGAGCAACAATTCCATGCTGGAAGTCAGAGCCGAGGAGGGAATTGGCCTCTGCCATCCTCGGAGCCCAATTAACCAAATCACCACGGCTCTGGGAGGCTTCGGCAGGAGCGAAGGGAGCAAGAGGAGAGCTCCAAGGAGGAATGGGCAATGGTGAGTGCGGTCCCCGTGTGGGATGGGGGTGCTGCTGGGGGGCTCCGGGTCATTGTCCCGTGAGCCGGGCATCTCCCTGGCACTGCTGCAAGGGACAGCGGAGCCCAGCACAGGGCACAAACGCAGGAGCCCTGGCTGGGCTGGGGGCTGCGCTCAGTCCTGGGGTCACGGTGCTGTTTGTGCCCGGATTGCCCCAATTTCCCATGGGATGGAGGGGAACTGGTTGTGTTCATCCACAAACCCACAACCACCTCCAGTGCGGAGAGGGTAGCTCAGGGTGAGGTGGCCCCCGGACCCTGTCCTGGGGCAGGCAGGGGGACACGGGGCAGGGGGATGCAAACGGGCTGCGGGGCTGGGGTGGGAGAGTAGCTGGGGGTGCTGCTGTGGGGCTGAGGGACCCCAGGCGGGGTGCCAGGTGGGGACCTGTGGGTGCTGGCATGGGGGGAGAGCCCAGGCAGGGTGCTCAGGGGTACCCCATGGTGCTGACATGAGGTCGTGGACCCCAGGCAGGGTGGTATGGGGGCACCCCATGGTGCTGGCATGGGATCGGGGACCCCACACAGGGCACTCCGAGACTTGGGCACCCCAGGCTGCCCGGGGGGGACCCCTCCCCTTTGCTCACGGCTGCGCGGGGAGGAGACCCCCCGTGCCCTTCCCCGCGTTCCTCCGGGGCCGTGCCCGTTCTCCGCCCGGGGCCGCGCNGGGCAGGGTCGCGCAGGGGGTGGCGGTGGTGTCGCCGCCGCGCCGGGTCCAGCCCGCCCCTGCTCGGCTCCGTCCCCCGGCGCTCCCGGGGGTCCGGCACCCGCAGTCCCCCCGCTTTAGGGCTGGGGCCGCCGCTCGCAGCCCCTTTCCCCGGCACAGCAGAGCGGGTCCGAGCATCGCCAGGCGTCGGGAAAGCTTTTCCCATCTCCTCTCGCTCGTGTTTCCCCCCGGGCGCTGCAGGTCCTCACTCCTCGCCACCCCAGGGCCCTTCCTGCCTCTTGCCCGAGCATCCCGGATTTTAGGGCTAGGCGGATTCTCCTGTCGAAAATTCCGAGGGTTGGTTTAGCCGCGGATGTTACCGGGTTGTATTTCTCGGGGAAATGGAGCAGGCAGCAAGCGCAGCGTTCCTGGCTCCTATTGCCGAGCTGGAAGAGCAGCCTTTGCCTCTTCCCACTCTCCATCCAGAGTACTTTTGTGCCAGTTCCTTAATCCACTTGCAAAGCGGATTGAGCTAAAACCTGACAAAAGGTGCTCCAATTCCCACGGCGTTCGCACAGGCAGAACGTTTCTGTTTCTGTTCCTGTTCCTGCCCAGCCTTACCCTGAGCTGAGGTTTTTGGGAAGGAGAAAAGAGCAACCGGGAAGGGAGAGGATGACAGGAGAAGGCAGAGTGCCTGTAAAATAGATGGAGAGTGGAGCCGTGCCGGGCTCCGCAGCCTGGCAGCACCCGGAGCACAAAGCCAGCCCTTGGGAGTGAGGAGCGCTGGAACCGGAGCGGCTGGAATGGGAAGTGACCGGGATTGGGGATGTTTGGTGGCCTGGTGAACACCAGCCTGGGCCTGGCAGAGCTCCTGGCTGCTGCTTGGTTTTGTGGATGCTCTCTCACCCACTCTGACCCTGGCTGGGGATGTGCAGCCTGCGGGGTGGAGACCCCAAAACCCAGCCCTGATGCAGGGGTGACACCACAGGAAAAGCCTTGTCCGGGCGGGGAAAGTTCCTACAAATTCTCAACCAAAACGCGAGGCATTAAAACCAAAAAGCCCTCCCAGAGCAGAGTTGCCAGCAGTGATATGGTCGTGTGTGGGTTAAAATTCAAAATGCAGGTGTTGAACGCTGCAATAACCCTGTGGAAAGTGGGGGGCCCTTGGGGTTGCTCTGCACCCCAAAGCTCTGCCCTTCACCGCTGCTCCATCACCCCTTGCAGGAGGGAGACGGGATAAAATCCCAGCACCCCGGGGCACGGCCGGGAACGTGCTGCATGTCCTTTAAATGGGAGAATAATTGAAGATGGGTTGGGGAGCTGCCAGTTGGGCGGCCTGGGATCGATCTGGTTTAATTTTGCGCTGATGTTTCTATCACCGGTGGTTCTGTGGTGCTCGTGGAGGAGAGGCAGCGGAGCTGCTGCCTCTTACTGCTGGAGGACTGGTGGTGGCTGGCTGGGTTTTCGCCAGAGCAGCTCGAAGAGGTGATTTTTGGTCCACCCAAGATTTCTTACAGTGTTCAGATTGCAAAAAACTCACTCGGGTGTCTGCAGCCTTTCCCAAAGCGCTTGGGTTGTGGGCTGATCTTGGGGGAAGATGCTCTCCAGTGCCCAGCCTGCAAAACAGCTGGAGGAGCATCCCGAGAGCAGGGAGCAGGAGGCGAAGCAGCTTCAGGAAAGAGTTGGCTTAAAAAATCCATAAATTCTGCTTTTATCCTGCTCTGTTGGAGGAGGCAGCGGGAGGATGAGAGGAGCAGGGGCTGGGTTGTGTTTCACCTGTCCTGGGCACTGATGGCCAGGGTGGGACGTGGCCGTGCTGGGCAGAGCTGGGACACATCCCAGGCACGGCCGGGTCCTGCCAGGCTCAGCCTTTCCGGGGGGATGCGCTTTTGCTGATCCCTGGCTGAAGATAGCAGGGCCAGGGGCTTTTTTCCTATTTTGTAGCGTTTAGAGCTCAGGAATGTCTGCTTTTATTAGCTGTGCTAATCCTGCTTCACCAGAGGACTCATCCCTGGCTCCAAGGCCCAAACCTAATCCCTGCTCTTCCCTCCTGGGCCCGAATTAAACACTGGACTCACAGCCTGACGGACACGGCGCCGGCTGCACTCAGCGGTTAAAAGCTTTCACTCCATGTTGTTGGGATGGATTTTTCCCAACTCCTGGCTGCCGGATCACTCCTATTTCCCCCCCCACCAGCATCCCACCAGGGAGCAGGCGGCTCCTCTTCCCTCCGTGAGGAGCCGGAGCTGCCATAAGGCAGGAGGAGTTGGGCTGCTCCGGCAGCTCGGAGCCGCGTCGCTGCCGCGTTCGCATCCCCGGGATGGGAACGAGCTGCTGGAAGCCCTGGGAATAACGCTGGGAATGTGAAGCACGTGGCCGGGCGCGCTGTGCGTGGGCAGCGGCGATTCCCGTGCCGCCGGCGCGCGTGGGCAGCCCGGGTGGGACGCCTGTCACCAGCAACATCTCCCCACGTCCCCAATCCCACAGCTCCCAGGGGAGGGAAGCGGGAGCCAAGCGAGGCCATCCCTGGGCTTGTCCCCAGTGACACTGAGTCGCCACGAGGCTCCAAAGCCCCTCCGTGGGTATCCCGTGCCTCAGTTTCCCTGGCTGTACGTGGATGTGGTCCAGAGGCCTGGCTGTGGAGGGTGGCACAGTCCCTCAGACAGCCAAACTCCTGCGTGTGGCTGTGGAGCGGGGATGGAATTGTCTGAGGCAGCATCACGGAGCATCCTGCAGGATCTCTCCGGTCCGTGGGGCTGCAGGGAGGGTGGAAGGTGCTGCCAGAGCCCAAAGGGCTGCTCTGTGAGCCCTGCAAAAGTCCCAGGACAAACAGGCGAGGGCGGAAATGTTCAGAGCAGAGATGTGAGAGGAGATGAAAAGCAATAAATCCCAGGAGAATGCTTGGAAACACTGCCAAGGGCCACAGTGGCAGCAGGAGGGAGACGGATCAGGCTTTGGGCACCCTCGGTTGGCTTTTCTGTTTGTGAAGTTTTTGCAGGGTTTACCTTGGAGGACAAAGCAGCTGCTTGCACGAGGTTTGGCTCAGGGGATGTGGGACCAGGGATGGAGGAGTGGGACAGGCTGGACCAGGGCCCTGCTCAGCCGTTGGCCATGGAATGTGCTGGATTCTCCTTCAGATCCCGTTTAAGCCGTGGTGTTTTGGGGCTGGAGCTGGAACCCTGCGGGTGCCCCAGGTCTGTGGGGTGCCGGAGGTGGGGGCTGAGGCTGGGCGGGACGAGGGCGGCAAAGTGGGGAAATGGTCCTTGGTGGGGGGAGAGCAGAGCCCTCCCCAGGCCCGGGCAGGGGCAGCCATTCCCTCTGTTCCGTGTGAGATGGGCGAGCTGAGGACAGCACCAAACCCACCCCAGAACAACCCAACAGCAGAGATCCGGATGGAGAATCTGGGCAAACAGAAACAGCTCTGCGAGGGATGAGTTACAAACAAAGCACGGAGGGTCTGGGCTGTGCTCCCCAGGCTGCTGTGGTGCCTTGGCATCCCCGTGGGCACCCCAAGGCCGGGAGCAGATGCAGGATCCGTCTGTCCGAGCGGCAAAGCCGGACACAGCCCCGGCACGTGCCCTCCTCCTTCCTCTGCCTCAGCCCAGCTCTTCCCGTGCTTCCCTGCCTTCCTCCCCCTGAATTTTTCATGCCACCACGAGCTCGGCTGCTGCTTGCAGCCCCATCCATCAGAAGGGTTTGGTTTTCAAAGCTGTCCCATCTCTGCCCAGCTCAGATCTGGAGCGCCGGGGCTCCTTGTTCAGCTCCCGATGTGCCAACCAAAATAGCAGCGGCCACATACTGGAGCAGAGAGGAACAAGTGTCACTGGGAATTAAAATGACAGATCCCAGCATCAAGGTCTCCGAGGGTTTGTGCTTTATTAAGCAACAGTGAGTTCATGGGAAAGGACTTTGACTCAGAGCACCGGTTGTGTCTACAAGAAAAGAGAACCAGGGACTAAATTTAGGCTCAGGCTCTGATGGGGAGTTGGGGCCAGGCACCGAGGGAGGGGAGCTGGGCATCCTCAGCTCCGTGGGGGTGAGCCCTGGCCCTGCAGAGCAGGGTGGGATATGGGGAGCAGAAGGTGGGAACACCTCAGCCTTGGGATCATGGAATCCCCATTGGGTTGGGTTGGAAGGGACCTCAAATCCCATCCAGTCCTACTTCCTGCCATGGCAGGCACACCTCCCACTGTCCCAGGCTGCTCCAAGCCCCGTCCAGCCTGGCCTTGGGCACTGCCAGGGATCCAGGGGCAGCCACAGCTGCTCTGGGCACCCTGTGCCAGGGCCTCCCCACCCTCCCAGGGAAGGTGCTGCAGAGGAACAACCCCGGTGTTGTGGGGCAGGAAGGCTCCAGGGTGCCCCTCCTTGTGCGAGGGGCTGCTTGGGGTCTTGTACCCCCAGCCCCACGTCAGCCACGGCCAGGGCTGTGTGGAGGGGCTGGGAGAGCTCCTCTGAGCAGGATTCACCCTGGCTGGGAATTGTGCAGCATCCGCAGGGCTCGGAGAAAAGGGGGGAGCACGACCCTGCCCGAGGCTGTGTGGTCCTCACGTGGCTCCCTCTCCCTTAAATGTGGTTTCCTGCTGATGGGGGTGATTTAGCAGATCAGTGTTTTCTCTCCTTGCCTCAGGGTCTGCCTCTTCCAACCGCCCCCTCCTATTAAAAATTCATTGTTTCTCCCAGATACTGTTGCTAGAGGGAGACAGGGAGAAATAAAGGAAGTTCTTGGAAAGGAGAAGAGAAAATATTCAGTGGGAAGGGAATTGAGGAAAAATTTAAATCAAATATTGTCCCTCTCTGCCTCCTGTTGCCCTGGGTGCATTCGAGCCCTGTCACGCACAGGACCCCGCTGTCCCCAGAGAGCTGTGTGGGAACTGGGGGGAATTCGGGTGCTGGGGACAGTCCTGCTCCTGCCAGCGAGGCGGTGAAGCCCCTGCCGGCTTCAGAGCTGGGACTGCGGGACACCGCGGCTGTTTCACACAGCAAATTCCAGCAGGCACGGGAGGGAAGGAGCGGCAGTGCTCTGGGCACCCTGTGCCAGGGACTCCATTCCCATCCTCGGCATCTCCAGAAAACTCCCCCCGAGGCACTGATTGCTGTTCTTGCACCACTCGGCCGCTGTTTCAGTCCCGGTGGGTGAGTGGGTTCGTTTGCACACTGAAACATCAGGAGGGTGCTGATGGCTGCTCTGTGGGATCAGCTCCCCTGGCCCTGCGGCACCCGGAGCCGCGGCTGTGACACGGAGCCGCCAGCCCATGAGCCACTGAGGGGGATTCGGGCAGGCTTGGGAAGGCTCTTTTCCATCCTCTGAAGCCTCCTGAGCACGGTCCTCACGGTGCTCCCCGCAGGGCAGCAGCAGCAGAGGTTTGCAGGGCACAGCAGGGGAACTAAAGGGGCTCTCCCTGAGCACCCAGACTCCCTCAGCCCCATCTCCAGGGTGGAATACCTCACCTCGGGTGAGCGGATTTGTGTTCCCTCGGGAGGAGTGGAAGGAATAATTTCCAACCCCTTCTCAGTGGTGCAGCCAGAGGAGCAAACCATGAGGGTGCTTGGTGCTTCTGGCCTCTTTTTCCAGAGGGTCACCCGGGCTGACCTTCCCCACGCTCAGGACAGCTGGACACCAACCCTTCAATATTGGCACAAGCAGCTATTTTGTATTTTTCCATTTAAATCCCATTTGAAGCAAAGTCCATCTGGTTCCCTTCGTGCTGCCAGAGGAGAAGAGGCTGCTCTTGGGTCAGTTTTGCACAGGGGGACCCAGGAGAGGTGGCGTGGCCAGGACCTGTGCCTGGTGGCAGGCTGGAGCAGGGCCCCCGTAATTGAACGCTAATTAGGGATGGAAAAGGAGCAGAACCGTGCGATTGCAAATGAAGGTGGAGTGACATAAGTGAGAGAGAAGCTGTGACCTTTTTCCATGAGCGGGAGTATTAACCAAGTGTGACTAATGGAGCAGGGGGGATAATCCTGCCCTCATTAGTGCTTATTCCTGGGGCTGATGGGGAGCAGGAGCCTTTGGGAAGTGCCGTGGGTGATGCCAGCATCGCCCCCAGCCATGCCCAGTGCTCTGGAAGTTATTCCAGGAGTTACTGTGGAGGTTGGACCCTCCACATTTCAGGAAGAGGTTTCTCCTCTTACCTTCAGGGTCACTTTTCCATCGAGCACCAGCCTTGTGGCAAAGCAATTCCCAGCGTGGGGAATCCCGATGGGATTGGCACCACTGCCTTCCCCTGCCTTGCTCAGCCTGCACCAGCATGAGGAAACCTCTGGAAATGCAGGTCCAGGTTGTTGCTGTTGCAGTGACAAACGGGGCTGTGATTTGTTGGGTCAGGCTCATCCAGCACCAGGCAATGCTGCTGGGGTTTTTTGGGTTTTTTCCACGCCCCGAGGTTCTCTCAGGCTCAGGCTGCCCCTGAGTTCACGCTGGGCAGAGCTGTCCCCATGCAGGGATCACTCCATGGCCTGAGGACCTGTCCCTGCTGCCTCAATCCTGTGCCATTGGGGCCTGGCTCGGCTGCCTCCACCTCAGTGACTTTCCCAAGACTCTTAAGAAACAGATTTTTTTCCTTCTGTTTCATTTCTAACAGCTCTGCCTCATTTCTCCCTCTGTTTCTCTCCCTGGGGTCGTTTCTGGCTGTGCCCCCCAAAGCTGAGAGATGCTGTATCCCTGCTGTGCTGCTCTGGAACTGAGTTTTTCCTCCTTCCTTGAGGGTTTTCCAAATTTTCCCATTTACTTTTGCAGGAAGAAACTCTTTGGGGGCCTGCCACTGAGAGAGGATTTCAAATGAGCAGCCCATGACACCTCCTCCGTGATAATGTGTCATTTTTGTTGTTCATATTTCAGTAACTAAAGGTCAGATGGAAGCTCAGCTGGCTGGGAAGTCTGACATTAATTACACTAATGAGTCTCTGGCTTAATGCTCCTGGACACTGGGGTGGTGCAACACTGGGCACTATCAGGTGTCCTGGGGTCCATGGAATGATAAAATCCCAGGATATCCTGAGCTGGAAGGGACCCACAGGGATCATCAGCCCAGCCCCTGTCCCTGCACAGACACCCCAACAATCCCACCCTGGGCATCCCTGAGAGCGGTGTCCAAACGCTCCTGGAGCTCTGGCAGCCTTGGGGCCGGGACCATTCCCTGGGGAGCCTGGGCAGTGCCCCAGCAGCCTCGGGGGGAAGAACCTTTCCCTGAGATCCATCCCAAGCCCTGACACAGCTCCAGCCGTTCCCTGGGCTCCTGTCCCTGGCCCAGAGCACAGCTCAGCCCCTGCCCCTCCGCCTCCCCTCGGGAGGAGCTGCAGCCCCCGAGGAGCCTCCCCTCAGTCTCCTCTGCTCCAGCTGAATGAGCCAAGTGCCCTCAGCCGCTCCTCAGACCCTTCCCCAGCTCCGTGTCCCTCCTTTGGACACTCTCCAACAGCTTTGGATCCTTCTGATCTCGTGGTGCCCAAAGTGCCCCAGCACGGGAGGTGAGGCTGCCCCAGTGCAGAGCAGAGCGGGACAATCCCTCCCTGGCCTGGTGCCCCCCAGGACACGGTGGCCCTTTGGGCTGCCAGGACACACCGGGGACTCAGATCCAACTTGCCACCAACCAGGACCCCCAGGTCCCTTTCTGTAGGGGTCTGAGATGAGCCACATTTGCTGCCATGCATGGAAGAGAGTTGCTGTGCACATCCCAAGGGATGCTCCTGCCTTAGAAGAGCTTGGCTTGGGCACCCTGCTCTGGTTCTCTGGAGGCCTCTGCTGATTTCCAGGACATCTGGGTCCTGTCTGGCTTTGAGATTTGCTGCTGAATTTCTTTCTTCAAGAGGATCCCATGTGCAGAACTGGAAGCTCCTTGATGGAGAAGCAGGTCCCGTGGGGTACCTGGGGAGAGGAGAATCCTCTCCTGGCTCCTGCACTGAGTAGCCCAGAAAAGAGCTCAAATCCAGGTTTTGAGTCAAACACGAGGCACAGGAGCAGAAGGTGACGAGGGCCCTGGTGGCACGAACACACAGAGGGCCGGGGAGCTGTGCTGGTGCCACCACGTGGGACCGAAGGAGGCTTTAGGCCACTTCACCCACGTGCTGGTGGGTCCCGTTTCACAAGGATTAAAATGTATTTGCAGACAAAACCCCCGCAGGTAACCTGAGCCAGAGGTTACTACGTGACCCGGGAGCTGCCAAAAACAAATGCCGAGACCATCAGCTGTGCCCCTGCTCCTTCCCAGGGCTGGGAGTGACCTAAGGAGCCAGGCCCAGGTGGTCTCTAAGTGAGCTTAAATTCCGCGTTCCCGATGCTCGGGCAGGGCTGGGAGCGTCTCGGGGAGGGCAGGAGAGGCCGCTCAGCGCCGGGAGCTGAGCGCGTTTGGGCTGGCTGCAGTTTGCTGCCAGCAGGTCCGCAGTAAATACGTGGCTGTGTCCAGCCTGCTGGAATTGGATGGAAATTTTGCCTTCTCCCTCCCCGGAGCTGGAGCCTGGCCATGGGGAGCAGCAGCTGAGCTGCTGTGGTTTGGATTAACCCTTGGATGGCGCTGGATCGCCCGCGGAGCCTCCTGCATCCCTGCTGGAATGCTGCAGCCTGTGAGTCCCGCACACGGTGCTGCAAGTGAACCAAACCCACTTCCCTCCCAGTTATCCCATCTCCCAGGACTGCCGCGGCCCCGGGGATCCACGACAGATCTTTGTGCATCGGCCCCTAGAGCCGCAATCCCTCAAAGCAGGGACACTGCATCCCCTGGAGGCGAATTCCTTGTGGAATTGCACCAGCTGCAGTTGCTGGTGGTGCCACAAGCTTCCCCCCGCAGGTGCTGAGGGCAGGCCCCGGTGTTTCTGGGGCGTTTCCGCATCTCAGGGCTCGGTTTGGGTCATTCTTGCTGTTATTTCGGGTGCTGGGTGTGAGTTATTCCCACACGCGCCACAGGGCACTGAGGAGATGGGATCCTGCTGCGATCCCGGGCTTTTCCCATCCTGCTGCCAGCCCTGAGCTGTCCCTGCTGTCCCATCCCCGCCTCCTGGAGGGGCTGGTGCATCCCCTGGCTCCAGCAGGAAACTCTGGCGTGCCCAGGGCAGGGGATTTCTGTTGCCAGGGGGGTTTTAGTGCCACTCCTTTACTGGGGAGCGTCCCTGACAGAGTTCCGTGCATCCCACACGGGAGTTGCATCCCTGGCACCGACTGCATGGGGTGAAGGGCTCCGTGTATCCCACTGACACCGGGACCTCCTGGGAGCTGGGAATGTGGGTTCCTGCCCTTCCAGGGCCAAGTCTGGGTCCCTCAGGCAGAGCAGTCAAGGGGAAGGTGTTCTGGAGCAGGGAATGAGCTGGGATTGCCAGGCACTGGGTGAAGTCCTGCAGCCTCACGGCCCCCAGGGGCCTGGGGCTGACCGGGAAATGTGGAACCCTCAGCACCGTCCCTGCACGGCTGAGCCCGAGCCTGCAGGTTCGAAGGGAATCCCTCTGAGTTCGGCTTTGGGGCGGTGCTGCTTTCCTGGAGGAATTTTCGCTTTTCCAGAGTGCTGGGCACTGTCAGTTCCCCAGGAACCGCAAAAGTGAGGATTTCCCCATCCACAAGCAGCGTGTGGACACCGCTGGGGTTTGCAGGAGCACACGGGGATGGAGAGCTCCATCCTCCCGGGATGTGCCAGGGCTGTGATCCCGGTGCCCCCGGGGCCGGCTGCTGCTGCAGCGCCGGCTCCTCGTTCCTCTGCCGTTCTCCAGCAAATCCCATGGGAAGCTCCTTTGCCTCAGGCTCCCCAAGCCTCTCCCAGCAGGAATTAACCCCC
Source organism: Ifrita kowaldi (assembly GCA_013398055.1). Classification (NCBI taxonomy): domain Eukaryota; kingdom Metazoa; phylum Chordata; class Aves; order Passeriformes; family Cinclosomatidae; genus Ifrita; species Ifrita kowaldi. The sequence continues at coordinate 14,494 of VZRS01004912.1, read as the reverse complement.
CCCGGCTGCTGCTGCTGCCCTGGGGCAGCTCGGCCGGGCAGGAGCAGGGACCTGAGCGAGGTCTGGAGCAGGCACAGAGCAGCTGCGGAGCTGCAGCAGCAGCAGCTCTGCGTGGGTGTCGCTGAACGGGACTCGACTCGGGGACATTTGAGGGCTGTTAACCGGGATTTCCGCACAAAAGGAGCTGTTTAAATTCCCTCTTTCTGTGCAACAGGCGAATTAAGCTTGATCCAGAGAGTTCAAAGCAATTTAGTAAAACCACAGCAAATCATTTGTTCAGCATCTGCTGCATCAGCGCTGGGAGCATCTCCCGATGCCCCAACTCCCCCAAAATGCCCAGGGGGTGGACACGGGACTGAGGGTCCGGCCAGTGGCACTTCTGCTTCCACGTTTGGGTGAAATCTCCCCAAATTCGGGGCCTCCTGGGCTGTGGGCACCGCTGGGTGGGTGCCATCCCCTCCTGCAATGCCCGCAGGATTCCCGAGGTGTCTGCCGTGTCTGCCCTGCTCCAGCCAGAGCTGCCCGCGGCAGGGCTGGGCTCGGACGCTCTCCTGGTGGGGAGAGGATCCCTCAGGGCACAACGCGTGATAGAATTTTCTATTTGTATATATATTTATGTAGATAAAACCAGGCAAGCTGCAGTGGTCAGGTCACACATCCGGCTGGAGCAGCGCTGAGGATGCTCCCCCTCTCTGGATGTGCCCGCGTGCCACATCCCTGCACGTTGGGGGAGTTTATTTGGGATTTCTGTGGCAGACACTGGGGAAAGGGGGCTGACCGTGGTCTCCTTGTGCTGTTCTGTGCAGAGCAGCCGAGGCTGGCCGTGCTGGACGCTTCGCCATTTGAACATTCCCGGGCTCCGATGCCTCAGCAGATCCCGATGTCGGAGCAGCCCCGGACCTGCAGAACGGTGAGAACTCCCTGGGCTTCAGTGGGATTGGGGATTGTGCACTGGGACACTCAAAATCCAGCTCTATTTTACCTCGTGGCCACCCCTGCTTGGTGACATTAGCCCCCTCCTTGTCCCCACCTCCTTGAGCAGCAGGAGCGCTCGGCACAGCCGAGCCGGACATTTATCCCGCAGGGGATCTCCAGCCTGGTGTCACCACCCCAGAATGAGCAAGAAGTGCCTCAGGTGGGGCTGTGATGTGCAGCTCTGGGGTGCTGAGCTCGGGGACTTGCTCAGGGTTGGCGGAGGCAGCAGTAGGGACCCAGCCTTGGACACTGTAGAGACCCCAGCCCTTGCCCCAGCAGGGACCCCAAGCCTTGGCCGTGCCAGGATCCACGTGCAGCATCAGTTTGAGGGGCAGTGGTTTGGGGTTTGGATGGATTTCCTGGGATTTGGGAGCCCATCAGCTGGGAGAGAGGCTCTGCAGGCTTTGCCCTTGCTCTGCCATGCAGATGCTGGACAAGGAATGAAGCCACATGGCCCCACCGTCCCCTTTCCTTTCCACCATGGAGATTTCTGACTTTTGGGATCCGGGACATGGGGAAGGAGCTGCTCTCCTGGTCCCCCGGCCCCAGCTGATGCCCCAAAGCCGCTGATCTGGGGACTGACGCCAGCGTGTCTCGCTCCAAATGTCAGCGCTGCCGCAGCCTCCAGCCCGGGGGGGTTTTGGGGGTGGCACAGCTGGATCCCCCCGGGCTCTGCTGGGCCCCTCTGGAATCTGGGCAGCGAGGCCAGGAGGGATCTGTGCTCCACAGGGCTGGGGTGAGTCCCCCTGCCCGCCTCCCCTCTCCGGGATCGTTTCAGGGGCTGGTCCTGCTCCCGCCTGGCACGACAGGGATGGGTTGGGATGTCATTTCACCCCTGTGATGGCATTCTGCTCTCGCTGCTGCCGTGATCATAACTGGGATGGCAATAAAATCCCCGATGCAGCAGCAGCTGTGGACAGGTCTTAAAAAACGCGCTCAGCCCGGGACTGATGCTGAGGAGAGCTGGGAGGGGGAGGGAAAGCTGTCCCTCCGTGCTCCTCCTGGCTGGAATTCCCACTCCGAGCAGGGTTGCCAGGGGGCTCCACCTCTGCTCCTTTCCCCCCTGTCCCCGCAGAGCTCCGTGCTGGTTTCCTGCGGAGCTGAGCGGTCCTGCTGGGAGCGGGCTGTGCTCCAGCCACAGCTGCCTGTCCCTGCTGGCCTCGGAGCGGGCAGCTGTCCGTCAGTCTGGCCTGTCAGTCTGTTCCTCTGCCCACATGTCCAGCAGTCCAGTCGAATTAAAGCCTCTGGAATGACGGATCGCCCCGCCAAGGCGCAGAGATGGGCTGGCAGCACCCAGGACTCCGGGCTCCCTCTCCAGAGGGAAGCTGGGCTCGCTGGGCACCCGTGCCATGGGTGAAGGCTGCCATGGGGCTGAGCCCTTGGGAACAGGGTCCTTCCTGAGGGTCAGGGCTGGAAGAAGCGGTTGTTTTATCCAGGAGCTCAGAGGGGTGGCTGGGACTGCCCTGACCGGTGTCACCGCAGTTCAGGTGAGGGATTAGGAGGAGATTTTGCCATCAAAGGTCCAGCGCTGGCAGCCAGTGACAGCGATCAGGGTGTGATTTATGTGCCAGCCCCCCGAGGGGCTCAGACCAGCGTCACTGAAGTGCTGAGCTTAATGAACGAGCTGATCTAACGAGGGCTGGCACGGCTGGACAAATGAGGTCGTGTGCTGGGGCAAAGCCCGTGGGAGGCAGCTGGCACTGAAATCACGGTGAAATCACCATCCAGCAGCAGGGCAGGGCTCTGCTGGGCGCTGCTGGCCACACTGGGACCAGTGCTGGCACCGGGGGGGTGGCTGCACGTCAGCATCGCCAGCGCTCCGCACGCCCCCGAGCAGCGTCATCCATCAGCGCTCTGGAAGGTGCCTAATTACAGCCTCTGCCTTCCTGTTCCTGTTAATCATCACCCTGCCCCGGCACCTTGTTTGGTACGGAGCTGCTGGGTTGGAGCTGCTGGGTTGGAACTGCCAGGGTTGGAGCAGCGAAGGCGCAGGGTCCCTTCCTGTGACGAGGTCTCACGTCCTCCCTGCTGCTCCTGTGGGTGCTGTGTCCCAGCCCCAGAGGTGTCCCC
>VZRS01004912.1:0-11233 GCA_013398055.1 Ifrita kowaldi | reverse complement strand
GGTGTCCCCAGCACGGCCCCAGTGCTGTGTCCCGGCCCCAGGGGTGCCCCCAGCACGGCCCCAGTGCTGTGCCCGGGGATGTTCTCCTGGCCAGGCTCTGGCACATTCCCTCTGTCCCCTCCCACGGGGCTTCAGCCGCGCTGCTCGCGGCGCTCTCGGGTTTGCTCGTGGGGCGCTCCCAGGCTGTGTTTGGTGCAGAAGGGGAGGGACGAGCTCAGGAGGGGGAGGCAGCTGCAGGGGAAGGAGCAAATTCCCCTCTCCCACTTCATGCTCTGTATTTGTGTCTCTGTGGGGGCCGGAGCCCTCGCCAGGAGCGTGTCCCTGTTCCTCTCTGCCAGTGGCCGTGCCCGGCTGTCACAGCTGTGCTGTGGGGCTCGTGTGGGCTCGTCTTTTGTACATCCAGCAGCAAGAAATGTCATGTGGGCCCTAAAACTGAGGTGCCAGGACAGTTGCCAGGGGTCTGGGTTCCTTGTCCCCACTCCCAGGCTGGGGAGAAACCTGAGACCAGGCAAGCCTTGGAGCAGGTCAGCTTGGATGGGCACCTTTGGGCTTGGATGGGCACCTCTGCAAAGCCCAGCTTTGGTGGGAGAGGATGAAGGTGGCTTTGCAGCGGGAATCTCCTAGACCTGGGCTGTCACCTCGTGTCTGGGGCCTCTCCTGGCTGGGTGGGTGCTCAGGGACAAGGACACCGTGGGGGCTGTGGCCAGCGCCTGATCCTGGTGACAGACTGGGATGGGAAAACACCGGGATGTCTCAGGGCTGTGGGCTGTGGGCTCTCAGCTGCACTTGCCTCCCAGCCCCTCCTCATCCTGCCCCTGATGCGAATGGGCTTCTGTAAATACAAAGTTCTCCCTTGAATCCTCAAAAAGGAGCCCCTGCTGTCCCTCCAGGGACCACAGCCACTGCCTGAAGCCCAGCTCCAGGGTTCCTGGTGGCATCAGTGGAACAGTTCAGTGGCAACGAGGTGGTCTGGGATGCAGCTGCAGAAGGGGAGTGAAGCTCAGCCTTTGCTCCTGTGTGGTCCAGCAGGTTCTGAGGCTGTTGAGATCCAGGTCAGGTTCACTCTCAGCCACCATTTCCCAGCAGCAGTCAAGATTCAGCTCTGGCTGGTGGTTCTATCAACCCACCCAGGGTGGAAACAAGAGCCCAGCACCCACCTGCCCTGCCCCCCTCCCCTCCTTTTAGCAGAGTTATCCTTGGCAGAGAAATAGAGATGCTCATGGAATATTAAACACCTCCCCAAAGCCCCTGTTGCTGATGAGTGGCTTCTGCTCCTCGTTGCCTGGCGCAGGCAGTGACCTTTCAGAAATGTTGTACGTTGTGGTCGTCTCTAAATGTCTCCTCTCCTGGGAGCATCTTGTGGAGATAGAGATTCAGACATGATGTCTGTCAAGAAGAAAAGCAGATTGCGGCCAATCTGGGGCTGCCTGTGCAGCGTTGCCTGGGCCACGTGCTCAGGAATCATAAGGTTGTCTCTAAAAATAAGCGGTGGCTTCTTCTGGGTTGTCTCCTTGGTGCCGTGGCTCATCGGGGAATCCTCGCTTCTGGGCTTTCGCGGCGTTTGCGAGGGCTGGGAGTTCCCACGTGGGAGAGGAGTGGAGAGTCCTGTGGCCACGGCTGCCGAGGACTCGGGATGGGATCCTGGGGTGGGAAGACGGCTCCGTGGAGACACCAGGTTTGCTGGGAAGGAAGGGTGGATCCTGCCTCTCTGTGAGCGGCTCCAGCACCGGCTCGGCCGCCCCGAGACCTGGGGCTGCTGAGCAGGAGGAGCCGCGTGAGAGGCAGCAGCTGCCACTCACCAAAATAACTCCCTTCTGTGGAAGCTTTCCATGTTCTGGAGCCGTCCCTGAAGCCACGCTCGGGGCCGTTCCGTGGTGACCCAGCCGCCGCCTGGCTCCTGCACAGACGGCTCCTTTCACGCTCGCCCTCCCCATTCCCGTGCCTTGCCAGGAAAATCTGCTCCTGCTTGAGCAGCCTTGAGAGGGACACGAGGGGGACATCAGGAGCACGGCCACCATGGTGACAGCCCAGCTGGGCTCTGCCAGGGCTGTTGGGGACGGTCACTTGGCCACCTGGTGACCTGAGGACCCTCGAGGTGTTCGCCAGGTGCTGTGGGGTGGGAAGATGCTCTGGAGGGACCCTGCTGGGTGCCCTCAGTGCCCACCCAGCCATTGGTTCTCCCTCTGCTCCTCCAGCCCAGCCCAGCCCAGCCCTGACCCAGAAAACCGTGCTGAGAGCAGCAGAGCCAGGAGAATTTGTTTCCCAGCCAGCCCCTGATGGGATTAGGAATAATTTTCTCCTGGATAATTCTCCATTAGGTCTGGTGATTGATTTCCCTCCTTCTTACCCCCAGCTCTGTCCTGCTCTCCCTGTTTCAGCTGGATTATTCTCATGCTTGGCTTGCTAATTGCCTGATCACCAGAGCTGAGGCTTGGCCACATCCCTGGCCTCCTTTGACCCTCCAGTTTCTGCCTCTTTGTCTCTTTCTTGGCTCTGATTTAATCTCCTCCATGCCCCAGCATAAGATGGGATCTTTCTGCTGCCCTGTGCAGAGGGAGGAACCTGCTGGTGTCACCCCAGGAGCCAGGGAAGGTCCGAGGGATGCTCCTGCAGCTCCTCCCCATCACCTCAATCTTCCCCATGCCCCCCTGTCTTTTCTGGGGTTTTTCCAACTTCAGCATGGCCCCAAACCCACTGACTTTGCAGACTCGAGGCAAGGGATAAAATAAATCTGCAGGAGCCACAGATTTGTTTTTGGAGGGTGGCACAGGTCACCTTTGGTCCTCATTTCAGTGCCCCTGGGAACTGGGCTCTGCTCTGAGCTGCAGCAACAGCTGGAAAAACACAGTTGGACTCCCCGGCTTCACATTTGGGCGTCAAACTTTGCTCTGCCAACTCTGAACAATGCCAAAAATCCCCCTGGGGATCCCCAGCAGCCCGTGGTGCCACCGGGCAGTGTGGGTGGTGTCACCAGTGAAGCTGAGCACGGAGCACACCCCAGGAACCCTCATTTTTTGCCTTTTCAGCCTAAAAGGGGGGAGAGGTGTTTTTGGAAGGTGTAACTGAGGGCTCAGGGTTTTCCAGCAGGGAAGAAGGAGCAGACGTCTGGACAAGCTTTGGCACAGGACTGGGGCCTCAGGTCTGGAGGAGCTCTGTTCTGGGACAGCTCCAGCTGCAGTTTTCCCTTCCCCATGGGCAGAGCTTGGAGCCAGGGCACTGTTGGCATCAGCATCAGGGTGCCCCATCCTCTGCTCCGAGCCCTGCCTGCAGCTCGGGGAGGTTCGGGTCCATGGAGCCTTGGCTTGATCCAGCCAATTCCTGCTCCTGGGAATCGAGATCTCATCCAGGTCACACCCCAGGACAGGGAAGCACACGGAGCTTGTGCTGGTGGAGAGTCCAGCAGCAATCCTGGTGAGCTGTCAGTGAGCTGGGAGCACCACGGGGATGCTCGGATGCTCCATCCAACCCCAACCCAGCCCGAGCCCCCGCGCCGGGGCTGAGCAGGGTGACAGTGTCTGTGGGGATGCTGGCACGGCCCAGCACGGCTGGCATTGCCTTCCCTGGCACGGAGCCAGGCTGGGGACAGCAGCCAGGGAGTGAGGATGGCCTGGGGAACCTCGGCTGCCAGGCAGGGCTGGCTGCTGGCGAGGGCCGGGCAGTGGTGAGCGGGCAGCGCTCGGGGTGTTCCCAACAGGATTTGGCTGCTGGTGTTTGTAGGAGCCCTGACCTGTCTCATGCCAAGTTTGGGACACACTGGCACTGGCACAAGGCGCTGGCACTGGCACCTCCCTGGTGCCCTGGTGACAGAGCACTGGTGTTACCCCCCCTGTTGATGTTTTCAGGGTGAGGGTCCCAGCATCACTTTGTGCCCCATTTGCTCCCTCCCTGCTTTGGGGTCTCCCTCCTCTCCTGGGGTTTCCCTGCATCCCTGGGAAGATGCAGCAGCATCCCCTGGCTGCCTCTGGCCCCCACCATGAAGGGCCTGGCCTGGAGCAGCAGCAGTGGGGTGCTGGAAGGAGAAGGGCTCAGCAGGAGCATTTCCCATCCTGCACATCAAGGGAAGGAGGAAACAAGACCCTGCTCGGAGCTGTTTGTGCTCATGCAATGTCTGAGCAGGGGAACCTGGAAATGTCAGCCTGGGCTGATTTTTTGACCTTTTTTCAGAAAAAGGGAACAATAGTGGCAGCTGAGGAGCAGTTTCTCTTGGAGGAGCTGGCAGGGCCAAGCTTGTGCCAGAGAAGCAGGAGGCGTTTGAAGGGTGGAGAAGGAACAAAATCCCTTCTGCAGGAGTCACGGAATCCCGGAATGGTTTGGGATGAAAGGGACCTTAGAGACCATCTTGTTCCACCCCCTGCCATGGGCAGGGACACCTTCCACTGTCCCAGGCTGCTCCAAGCCCCGTCCAACCTGGCCTTGGACACTTCCAGGGATCCAGGGGCAGCCACAGCTGCTCTGTGTAACCCCAAGCCGGGGTGGCTGGAGGGCAGCAGTTCCCCCATGCTGCAGGTGGCTGGGACAAAACGAGCTCAGTGGTCACAAATCTTGGTGGGGAAAGAAGGAATGAGGCAGGGAAGGAGGGGGCTGCTCCAGGGGCTCACAAAATTGTCCAAATTGTCCAAAATTGCTCTGCTCTGTTTCCCCCACTGCAGCCCCTCAGCCCTGGGCTTTGCTGGCTCTGTCCCCAGCCCTGCGTGCAGCAGGCTTGTTATTTTTAAAAATAAATTAAATGAGGAGAAGAGCCTCTATCTAGGCCTCGCTCTGAATCTTAATTGCCCTGGCTCCCCAGGGCCCGGGCGAGCCCGGAGAGCGCCACACAATCACAGTAATGAGCTATTAATAACCAGCCCGGCTCCGCCTGGCCCTGCCCGGCACAGCCAGGGACCGCGGGGCCCCGATGGCCCTGCAGGGGACTCAGGGTCCGTGCCCCTCCTCCGCGGGATGCCCTGGGCCGGCAGAGACCCGCGGGGCAGAGCCAGCCTGGCTCCAGAGCTCGCATCTGCCTGGATTTGCAGGGAATGGCTCATCCCGCACCCCTTAACCCCGCTGTGCGGTTTGCTGCGGGGTCGGTGGGGCACCCATGGGTGGGGGCTGTGGGCCAGCAGGGCTGGCTGATGCTCCGGCTGTGGAGAGGGAAGGTGAGCCCAGGGCTGCAGCTCCCGCTCTCCATCTGCCAGGGAAAACAACTCCAGCGGGGCTGGAGCTTTGCTTAGGGGATCAGGTGGCCGCAGTAGTAACCAAAAGTGGAGTTGGGTTACCCCGGGCTCATCCATAATGAACGCGGAGCAGGGAGGGGAAGGGCTGGGTCCCCCCAGGGCTGGCACGGAGGGGTGGTGGGCACGGGGCACGGCCCAGCGTGGGACACCATTAAAGAGGCACCAGGGCACCTTTATTTAGTGTAGAGACACCGAGCAGGACAGATAAACGTCACAATAAATGGGGAGGGGTTTGCCCTGTGGGTTCGCAGGTCGTGTTTGGGAACATCCTTCCCATGCAGCCCCAGGGCAGAGCAAGAGTGGAGCCTCCAGAACCAGGGGGACCAAGGGGAGCAGCCCAGAGCCAGCTCAGGTGCCCGGGGCCACCAGCCAGGCAGAGCCTTCACGACATGGCTCTCCTGGAACACAGAGGCTGCCAAGCAGCTCCAGTGCCCAGGTGGCATCTGGGGACCTCCAGTCCCCAAAGGGGGTTTGGTGCAAGGAGTGAAGCTGAGCAGTGCTGGAGGGAGGGGAGAAAGGGGCAGGGGCAGCAGTGGGGTCGGTGGTCCCACCTCACTGTCCCCCAGCTGCATCCAGCAGCCATGAACCCTGTGGTTGTGTGAAACGGTGACACTTCCCTCTTGGTTTGATTCGTTGGAAGAAAAAGGGAAATGTGGCAAAATTAAGATGTGCACAAAAAAAAAAGGGAAAAAAAATAAAAAAAGGTGTCACAGACTCAGAATAGAATCGGTGAGGTTGGAAATCCCTCTAAGATCACCGAGTGCAACTGTCACCCCAGCACTGCCAAGGACAGCGCTTGGCCCTCAGTGCCACATCCCCACGTCTGTAAAAGATCACGGAATCCTGGGATATCCTGAGCTGGAAGGGACCCACAGGGATCTTCAGTCTGACCCCTGGCCCTGCACAGACACCCCAACAATCCCACCCTGGGCATCCCTGAGAGCGGTGTCCAAACGCTCCTTGAAGATCATCCAAAGCTGCACTGAGCAATGGGTTTAATCCCAGAGAATTGCTCCACTTGGATAACAGGATCAGGACAGGAAATTATCCATGGAGATCACATCCTTCCCTGAGACACGAGCACAGAGAGGGTCGATGGCCCCCCAGCCCCCTGAGGCTGTGCCCATGTGCCACCAGCCCAGGGGGACAGGAGGGAGGGTGACAGCAGCACAGTGGGTGTGAGGAGCAGGAGATGCCGGGCTGGGCCAGCTCCTGCTGTCCCTGCTCCACCAGCGTCACCTCTCTGGGGGATCTGGGGTCCCCATCGCTCTCCCTCTGTCACCCCCTAAGCCAAGCAGTGGCCACCTCAAGATGGGCCTTTTCAGGAGCTTTTGGGCACTGAGGACCTGCAGTGGCACCGAGGTGGAACACTGCAGCCACAGATGTCACATCGTCCTCTTCCCTCGCCCCACATCCTGGGGGGCCCCCACAGATGGGTTTGGGGTCCCTGACGTGCCCGGAGGGACAGAAGGGAACCTGTGAGGGGCTCTCTGGAAGTCAGAAGGGCTGGAACCAGCCCTCGGGGGCAGCACCCCAGTTTGTCCCAGTGCTGTGGGAGCGATGGGACACAGCCCCCCGTGCTGGAGGGGTCCGTGCCCCACTCCCTGCACCTCCACAGGGGTGCCTGGAGGAGCTGGCCCTGCTCGTGGTACCCCCAATATTCTCTTGCCAGGCTCAAAACCACCCCGCAGCTCCCCAGCCGAGCAACTCTGCCACTTAATTAGGTTAATGACCGTGCTTCATTAAGGAAAGGAGTTTGCGGCGGCGCTGGGAGCTGCGTTTCCAGGCAGCCTGGCAGATTTGGGGCACGGATGGGGACAGGGAGCGGGAAAGGGGAAGCAAAGAAAAGGGAAAGCGGTGGCGAAGTGCTAATCCCTGGAAAGGAGGGCAGCCGGGGCACGGCGCCGCGGGGTCGGTGTTAATCCCTCCTCGGCAAAGATTGTGCCCGGGGCCGCCTTAATCTGCTCTCCTTAAAAGGGCGGGATGGGGACGGGGACGGGGACCGGGCCCTACGTGCGGCACCGAGCGTCCCCCGTCCTACGGGACCCCACCGAGCCGGGGGCCTGGGCAGGATTTGTGCCGCTGGACGAGACCTCACACCGGGAGCAGAGGGCGTGGGGCACCCCACCTGTATCCCCAGAGGGCAGGGGGCACCCCACCTGTGTCCCCAGAGGGCGTGGGGCACCCCACCTGTGTCACGAGTTGGCAGCGTCTCTGCCAGCATCTCTTTGCTCCTGCCCTGCCCTTGGGGTGTCCCTGTGCCCCCCATTACCCCGGGGTGCTCAGGTCCCCTCCGCCCATGCCTGCACCACCAGGAGCACAGGGAGGGCTGGGCCGGGGGGAGCAGAGGCTCAGGTGTGGGTCTGCAGCCCTGGCTCCTCTCACAAACCTCTGTCCCTGCCTCAGTTTCCCTGTTCCGATGGAGAATGAGGCTCGTTTATCCCAGCTTTGCCCAGGATCCCCAGGTTGCACGGAAGGTAAAAGGGATCCAGAGGGTTTCCTGGAGGGCCTGGGGCCTTATCAACCCCATGGGCCACGGCTTGGGGAGCGCTGGCCAGTGCCAGCTCCCAGACAGGCGACCTGTGGGGCCGGGCAGGACTTTGTCCCCGCTGACTCCGCTCTCTCTCCGTCGCAGGCGCATGGCAGAACGGCAGTGAGCCCCTAGACCATGCCCCACACAATGACATGGTGGCTCCCGGTGCTGGCCCTGCACGTGCTCCTGCTGTCCCCGCGGGCGGGCGCCTGCCCCGCGCGCTGCGAGTGCGCCCCGCAGCTGCGCTCGGTGCTGTGCCACCGCAAGCGCCTCACCGCCATCCCCGAGGGCATCCCCACCGAGACCAGGGTCCTGGAGCTCAACAAGAACCGCATCCGCTGCCTCAACCCCGGGGACCTGGCCCCGTACCCGCTGCTGGAGGAGCTGGATTTCAGCGAGAACATCATCTCCAATGTGGAGCCCGGCGCCTTCAGCAACCTGTTCAACCTGCAGACCCTGCGGCTGCGGGGGAACCAGCTCAAGCTCATCCCCCCGGGGGTCTTCACCAAGCTGACCAACCTGACCCTGCTGGACATCAGCGAGAACAAGCTCGTCATCCTGCTGGACTACATGTTCCAGGACCTGCGCAACCTGAAGAGCCTGGACGTGGGCGACAACGACCTGGTGTACATCTCCCAGCGCGCCTTCTCGGGGCTGCTGGGGCTGGAGCAGCTGACCATTGAGAAGTGCAACCTGACCTCCATCTCGGCCGAGTCGCTGTCCTACCTCCAGAACCTGGAGGTGCTGCGGCTCCGGCACCTCAGCATCTCTGCGCTGGAGGACCAGAACTTCAAGAAGCTCTACAACCTCCTGCAGCTGGAGATCGACAACTGGCCGCTGCTGGAGGAGGTGTCCCCCACCAGCTTCCAGGGCCTGAACCTCACCTCGCTCTCCATCACCTACACCAACATCACAGCCGTGCCCGCCGCTGCCTTGAGGAACTTGGTGTACCTGCGGTACCTCAACCTGTCCTACAACCCCATTAGCACTGTGCTGAAGGGCTCCTTTAAAGACCTCATCCGGCTCCAGGAGCTCCACATCGTGGGCGCTCTCCTGGTGTCCGTGGAGCCGCAGGCTTTCTCCGGCCTGAGACAGATCCGGCTGCTCAACCTCTCCAGCAACTTCCTGTCCACGCTGGAGGAGAGCACCTTCCACTCGGTCAACACGCTGGAGACGCTGCGGGTGGACAGGAACCCCCTGGCCTGCGACTGCCGGCTCCTCTGGATCCTGCAGCGGCGGAAGACGCTCAACTTCGACGGGCAGCAGCCCATGTGCTCCTCGCCGCCCGAAATCCAGGGCAACGCCCTGCGCGACTTCCCGGACTCGGTGCTCTTCGAGTACTTCACCTGCCAGAAGCCCAAGATCCGGGATCGGAAGCTGCAGCACGTGACGGCGCGGGAGGGGCAGTCCGTGTCCTTCCTGTGCCGGGCCGACGGGGAGCCCGACCCCTCCATCGCCTGGGTGTCCCCCCAGCACCGCATGATCACCACCCGCAGCACGGGGCGGGCCACGGTGCTGCCCGGGGGCACCCTGGAGATCCGCTTCGCCCAGGTGCAGGACAGTGGCACCTACATCTGCATCGCCAGCAACGCCGGCGGCAACGACACCTACTTCGCCACCCTGACGGTCAAGGGGCGCCCGGCCGACGGCGCCCACCACGCCAACCGGACTTTGTACCTCAGCGACTTCAACGACACCTTCCACAACGACACCCAGGTCTTCTTGAAGTTCACCTTGGACCTCAAGACCATCCTGGTCTCCACGGCCATGGGCTGCATCACCTTCCTGGGCGTGGTGCTCTTCTGCTTCCTCCTGCTCTTCGTCTGGAGCCGTGGCCGGGGGCAGCACAAGAACAACTTCTCCGTGGAATATTCCTTCCGCAAGGTGGACGGTCCCACCACCACCACCGGCCAAGGAGGGGCCAGGAAGTTCAACATGAAGATGATCTGAGCCTCTCCCAGAGGAGAACCGTTGTCTGCTGCCCGGTCCCGGGCACGGCCGCGGCGGGACGGGGCCGGGAGGGCTGTGGGAGCAGCGGCCGTGTCCCAGAGCTGGCAGCGTCACCTTGCTGTGCTGGGATGTGGCTGGAGACAGAGGTGCCACAGGCCAGCAGGGTCGGAACCGTGGGGACCTCAGGGTCGGGGAGGGATGGCCCCGATGTCCTGGCCCCGTGGAGAGCCCTCAGGGCTCAGGGGCCGTCCCAGGGGCTCCCAATGTAGCGAGGTTTTTGCTACCAACTATGCATTTCTCGAGCCAAAAGATCAGCAGCGTTTGGGCCTGGGAGAAGAATGCTTCCTGGTTTTTTCCCCCTTCTTTCCCTTTTTTTGTAAGGGACTCTTCAGAAAACTTTCCTGGTAGTTGTTTATGGTTCTTTTCTTGGTGTTGGTGGGGGGTTTTGGTCCGATTTTTTTTTTTTCTTTTTTTTTTAATGAATTTCCAAGAGAAATGTCTTCCGGGGCGATGCGGGACTGGGGAGGTTGGGCCGAGCTGGGGGGGGCCCCCAGCCCCTTGGCAAAGGCAGACCCCCCCCCCCGGCGGCAACNAAAGACAGACCCCCCCCCCGGGCACAGATGTGCCTTGAGAGCTTCCCATCCATGGATTTAAGACCCAGCATCTGCCGACGTGGGTGCCCGGGGACGCTCCTGCACAAGCAATAATAACCCCCCAGGGCCGGGCTCTGAGGAGGTGTCAGCAAGAAAAAAAAGGAGGGAAAAAAAGGCAAAAGGCAAAATGAGGCCAAGATCGTTAAAATCAGGAAGAGCAGCCCCAGGGCGAGGCAAGGCCCCCCGTCTCTGCATCCGCCCGAGGGGGGTTGGGATTCCTGCGGGTTCAAAAGGCACTTTTGGGTTCATTTTCTTTGAGTTGCAAAGTCGAAGTCTGCAGGAGAGCAGGACCTGGCTCGCCCTGTGCAGGGAGACCCTACAGCCCGGGGAAGAAGAGGAGGGAAAAGCTGGGAACAAGCAGAACATCCTGGAGAACATCCTGGCTGACACCTCCACCCCGGATCCTGCACCCTCGGCGCTGAGGACCACGGGTCAATGTCCGCGGGGCTGCCGCAGGGGCGGTTCCTGCCTTCCCATCCCACCCCTTCCCAGGCTTTGCCCTGGCTCTGCCTCTGGGCGTGGATTTTTGTGTGTGGGAGAAGGAATGGAGCCGGAATGGAAGAGCCGGGATGTGACCTGGAGGAGCCGGGGAGTTCATTGCTTCCTTCTCCTCTTTCTCCTCCCATGTCACCCTGGGGGTTGCTGCAGGTCCCACCTCTGTCCCCATTCCTGCAGGGACGTCCCCCACCTGGATCTCCCTTCTCCAGCCAGTGGTGGTCAGACTGGGAGCTGGAGGGGGCAGCTGCTCATCCCCTGACGGGCATCCCAGAGTGACATCCGAGGGGTTGGGAGCTTTGTGGGCCACAGGTGGCTGCTCAGAACATCCCCCCAACCTTGTCCTGCTCTCACAGGGTGCCCCCAATCCATCCCTCCATCCCTCCCTC